>NQII01000493.1:1621274-1657429 GCA_002778355.1 Clitarchus hookeri
GCCCTGACGCGCCAGATAAAAATTGCTTGCTCACAAAAATGCAATAAAAGTGGATGTCTTAAAATATAACACTGCTCCAGCGCCGCGATGCCGTGTTATTTGAAATTAGTTTGCCGCTCTTCTCAAAGCCGACACTTTGAGTCCGTAAATGACGCGATACCTGAGCATTGTCGAGGAAAATTCCGAATGCGTGACCATGTCGAACGAAAGTATAGGGTTTTACATGTTAAATTATTGTAGGCTTGTCTCAGTCCCTTTCACGATATCACTTTCAAAAACAAAAAAATAAAATAAAAAACAATTTGTGCTCTTTGAAGAGAAGAATCATGCTACAAGAGAGCAAGTAGGAGTAAATTAATAACTGTTTGTGCCTTTGTTGAGTCTATAAATCTTAATCTACCCGCAATTTTCAGACTATTAAAATAAAAATAAAAAAATTATGTAGCAATGTGACCCGGGCAAAGATGCACAAAGTGTCGCAGAAAGATCCGTACGTGACGGTATCTACTTTGACCCGAACGTACTCTATAGTTGTTACGCAGAATGTCATTACACTGAGTGAGCACGAATGCGGCGTGTTGTCCTTTTGGTGTAATTTTCTGGACTGGGTTAAGCTTTGGTTGCATGATGCGGAGGAATATCCTGGAAGTAGAACTTTAGGAGGGCTTCAGAAAAGTTGGAAGTAACCGTGAATGGACTATACTTATACACTTTTGAAGTTAATTAACTTCGGGAAAAATGTTGCTGTTGTGTTTAGGTCCCAATTTTGCTAGGCCTGTAGAGTTATGGTACTACAAAATTGAACGTCTGTAATGCGCCTGAAAACGGTAAAGGGATGTCAGAAATATGTGACCAATTCACAAAAGGCACAGAACTCCACAGTGTTGTGGAGAATATTTTGGCACAAGATCTCCGCGATTTTCCGGGCTTTCCAATGATTATCTTTGTTTCTGTTCATGTCGATGTGGAGGTTAGACCAACATTTTTGCATCAGCGCACTCCGGAACAAACTGAGAGAGCGGAAGAACTTCAGGGGTTACTTATACAAACCTCAATAACACAAACTTATTCAAAGGTAATTTTCGTATATGTTTAGCAACAAAAGTGGTACATTATTACAAATTATACTGCTGGCAGTTAAAATTGCGATACCAAGAAGGACTTGAGCTATCACAACTAGATTTATCGGACAGAATACCTACCATACACAGAGGATATGATTACTCTTGCAGTACTGTATAAGGTACAAAACATGGGGGAATCAGTACTGTGTCGCTCCACCATGGGTGGCAACAATCGCCGCTACACGACGAGGCATTGAGAGGAAGAGGCTATGGACGTCTGTTGGGGTATTTCTGCCCATGCTGTTACGATGCGTGTCCAAAATTCATCCGTTTGTGGCCGCGGTTGTCCTACCGCAGGCCATTAATTGTCCGACAATGCACCACATGTTTTATATGGGCGAAATATCAGGTGAACGCGCAGGCCAAGGAAACAGTACGACATGGTGGTCATCCAAGAACCGTCAAACGATACGTGCCACAGGCGGTCACACATTTTCCTGTTGGTACAGGTCCCCAGGCTGCCCCTGAAGATAGAGGGGGGGGGGGCAAACAAGCTCCAACACCTCTGCGATGTAACGGTTGCTGGTCAGCGTACCAGCGACGTGGACTAGGCGTGAGTGGGACCAGAATTCGATGGCACCCCATACCATAACCCCGAGTGCTGGGTCGGTATGGTGGTGTATAATGCAGGACCCAGCCAGGCGTGCGCCATGGTGCTACCAGATATGGATGCGACCACCGTGGTGCTGCAAGCAGAAACGGGATTCGTCGGAGAAGAATATGGCATGCCAGTCATCCCTCTAGGTCCGACGTGTATGGAATCAGTGAGTCGAGGAGGGATGGGCTGAGCGACATGCAGGAAGTTAATGGCCCCGTAGCACCAACGAGGACACAGCAACTATACACGGTCACTGGAATGTAGTTGTTCATACTTTTGGCTATAAGTTAGTTCTGGTTTTTTTTAACTCATGTCCATGTTTGAAAAAGCCTCACAAAGTAAGTAGAGCTGAGAAAAGAAAAGTTTTTACCCATGGAGCAACAGGAACCCAAGGATATATACAGTTGTATGGATGTACGAGATCAGATACATTCTGGGACTATAAACAGTTTTAAGATAATAGTGTTATTTCTGTTACAGAGCAATATTCTAGAAAATGTAGCATTATATGTGTGAGGAATTTTTTATATCCAGCACCTATAAGGTATATTATTATTAATTATGCAGAGAGCTCGATTTTCTTGAAATATTTTGAATATTTTTTAAGTTGCATCCTCAGACTTGGAACAACTTGAACTTTGTTTTCATCGCAGTACAACTTCGATTAATTTGTTTTTCCAGCATTTCATGTAATCAAGAAAAATGTTTGGCACCACCTAGGCCAAGGTTGTTTTCCCAAGTAAGAAGTTTCCTTGAAAAAGTATGAAAATCAGATACCATTTCTCTCAAGTCCTTGTCCTTGCTTTGAAGTTGACAATTGAGTGCATTAAGCTGTCATTTCTGCCAGACACGCAACTCCTGCAGCCAGACCAAATTATCGAGCTAAAGATTGAGCTCACCACTTTTATTATTTTTTTTTAAAATTCAACTAGTGCAGGTAGTAGTAAACTGAAACACTGTAGATCTCTACGTCTACTCACAACCACAGCAGGTTCTCACATTAGCAATTTAACCTATCGCTCAATGTTGTTTCCTCTTATTTCCTATACACCTACAAATTTTCATTGCGCAACAAACGATCTCTATAAAGAAATAATCCTACAAACACTTCGAATTAAAATGACTCGCCTGTTTTTTGTTGTTTGAAATTAATTTGGGAAACAAGCCTATATTGCTGTGGGTGTAGCTGTTTGTTCCCTGAAAAAAAAAAAATCAGCAGGGAAGTAAGAACAGAAAAGTTCTACAATAAGGGCTATAAGTTAGCAGCAACAACTGTCCTGCAATCAGAAAACGCTCTCAATCTAATACGTTTCCATTTGTGGGAACAATACAAAAATTGCTGAAGTTGTTCTGTGGATGGAGCTGTCTGTTCTGCAGTAGGAACACAGTTCTCTGTTGGAGGAATTGTTATGCACTATCACACAGACAATCTCAGGCAGGCACATGTGTCTTTTGATATTCCCATCTAAGTTAGCCATACATCTTACCAACAAACCATTTAGTATTGTTTCTATATTAACAGACTAGATTGATTTATCTGCATATAGGACGTTTACGGCTAACTGAGCACTTTTGAAAGCCCTCCTCATAGAATCTACGTTACTTCTCTTTTTTTAATATTCCACCATATGTAAAATTAAAATTTCTTTGGACCTGATAACTCATAAATAAATAATTTGGAACATCTTGCATTGCTAGATATTCACTGCATTTTGATAGTCCCGGGACATTGATGGAAGGTAAGGATAAGATTATCTTTCGCATCTTCCATCAGTGCCCCGAGAATGATAATGACAGTGAATATCTACTAGTGTAAAAAGGTGTTCGAAATTATTATTATCTTGTCGTTCCCAAAATTTTGGCACATTCTCTGAAAAACAACTTGTGACAAAAATTAAATTAATATACGATTTTCGTGCAGCATTCCCCTGTAGCAGAGAAGTTTGTGACGACGGAGTATTTTACATATTGAGCACCCCCTTTCAGCACCCGCAAAATTTCAACCCTTTAAACCCTTCATATTACGTCACTAGTTATATTTTGGATATAGCCTTTTCGCGGTTTCTTCACACTTATTGAATGAAACCTTTGAAAAATCACCCCATGCACGACGTGTTTGGTGGTTTCCTAAACATGTCACGTATCACAAACGTTTTATACTTCTTTTAACACAAAAGTACCTTTTTTTTTTTTTAGGTGAATAGAACTTTAACTTATATTTTATCTATTAACTGTAATATTCAATTTATAATTAATAAAAATGAAATCAGGGATATAATAGGTGTGATGGTGGTAATAGGCCTACCTCGTAAGAAATAGTTCTCATGAAAAATATTATTACACTGATTGCGCACGAATGAGGTGCATTGTCCCTTTACTGTAAATTTTCTAGACACGGTCAAGCTTTGTTGCATGAGGCGGAGGAATATTTTGGATGTAGAACTTGATGAGGGCTTCAGAGAAGTCGGAAGTAGCAGGGAGTGGACTACACAGGTTTGCGCTGCGAGGAGTATTTTCTAGAGCAGTAACGGTCAGGAACTACTAACCACCTTCATTTTGGCCTTAAATCACGCCACTTTTTTAATACGGCGCTTAAAAAAAATTCGCTTTCCCTTTTAACCTCTTTTCCAATTTTTGAGCATCCACACTGTATACAAGTGTAATGCCCTGGTCTGTGAGGTGCCGGCGGATGGAGGGGGTTGAGGGGGGAGGTGGTCGGAGAGGGGGAAGGTGGTGAGAGCGAGTTCCAGCGGTGGGCGCCCCACCTCCCGGCCTGGTGCCGCTATATGCAGCGAGGTTGTCGGCGTCGCGCCCAGTGCCTACAAGAACTCGCGTCATGACGGCGTCGTCAGCCGCTCTGGGGGCGGCCTGCCTCGCCGCCATCTCCGCCGCCTCCCTCATCATCGTCGAGGACGCCCCAGGTAACTTACTGCTACCTCCGTCCCCTCTCTTCGCCTCTCGTACACGGCTGTTCACGATTCATTGAGCACTTTGGAAATCAACCTTTGGGTGAATGAGTAACGAGATCTTGACAGACAATGACGGTGAAGTGTGAAAGGGGCCGAGGGAAACGGGAGATCCCCGATAAAACCCGCTGGCCAGCGGCATCGTCCGGCACTATTCCCAACGTGCAAAAATCCGGCAGCGACCCTGCCGGGAATCGAACCAGGTTCACCTAGGGGTCAACCTTTGGAAAATGTCACTGCACCTCAAGCCCAGGCTACATTCACAATAGCACACAGTTAGCACACAAATAACACAGGATAGCACGCACAGGAAACTTTACCCAGCTACAATCGTACAGAACACAGAGGACTGGAAATTCTTCCAGTATTTTGTTTTTTAGCAGTTATCTTCCGTTAACAATTTCCGTTAAGAAGTTGGTAAATCTGTTTTTTTTTTTGTTTTTGATACGTGCCTTTTGTTAGCTTTGGTGGCGTAATTTTTTTTTTATTGTGAAACGAGAAGTGTGTTAGGAAAAATTTAAAGAAATTGAATAACTATCGTATGATTCATCAAACAAAACAGCCGTACCTTCTACAGCTGCAATTAAATAAAAATCGAAGTGATACAAACACTCCATTTTCTTTGTGAGAATTACTAAAAAGTAAAAAATAAAAATGAACTACATCAGTCAACTTCCCCTCAATCTCTTAAAAATATATTTTTTTCTTTCAATTCGATTAGCGTAGTACATATACGGTTTCGTGATTCTGCATGTATTATAACGGACACACTGACTGGCACGTGTCCAGTAAAGTTGGTAACGACGGAGGCGAAAGTAGTTCCATTTCTTAAAAGTTAAATTACAACTGTTAGGTAAACATTTGCGGATACTAGAATAATATCTTCTGCTTCATGTTTTTTTTTTTAATTTGTATAAATGTAAGAATTGGCAAATTTTTAAAATATTTACTGTTCTGATAACTTTACAGTTTCACTTAACTGACGGACGAATAATGCGACCTGGCCCGTTGCAGTGTTAACTTCACCATATGGTGGAAGAATACACAATATGCATTCAAGTAGATCGTAAACAGGGCTTTCAAAAGTGCTCAGTTTACCGTGCGGTCATCTTCAAACCCGTCCACAATCCACGTGGCTAAGGTTTATTCTATTCAGGTTGGGAAGCTCAATGCTTTTAGTTTGTAACTAAACATTTTCGCCGCCAGGGCGCACTGGTGCCGCAAATGTACCGGACTTTTCCGTTTTGTATGTAAGTAAATTAGGTAATTACAACTTTCATTATATACATATATAATTTTGTAAAATCTTCAAAATGTTATTGTTGGTAGAACCTACTCAAATAATGAACTTTGTTCTTCGCACCAGAGTGGAAAATGGAAATATAACGAAATATGTTCACGTGTTGTTTTGTTAGCAAAACGTTGACCTACACAATTACTTTATTTAAACATGAAAGTTGAATCGAAAATATCGTGAAAATGGTTGGAAAAATATTATTTTGAAGGCTTTCCTGCCCAGTTTCCTTAAAGAAAAGGAGAAAATTACAAAGTTCCTTTTGATGACAGCTGTATTTATTTCGCACTTAAATTCGTAACGTTTTTTCATTGAAATGTGTTTGCTTATGAACGTTCAATGCCGAACACAGTGATATTCTTACTGCTTGCACTGGTAAGCACCATTGAAGAGAGTGAATAATAGTAAGGAAATGAAGTTAATAGTTACAATTTTGTCTGAAACAAGTATATATAACATTTCGAGCCAAGCACGAACTTTGACTTACAAATAAACGGAATGTCTCCATATACCACCAGCTTACAAGTGGCCTGTTTGGAACACCAGCGCACATAACGACGGAAACTTTCCCTATGCCAAACTCTTCCATAATTAGGGCCAGTGACTTTTCGCGTAAAAATCGGAGTGCACAGTAGACTTCAATACTATATACACACCTCAGCTGTTGTTGTACCTCCATTGGCTGCTGGTGCCGTGTCCGTCTTTGACCAAGCCACTCAGGACTAAGTAACTCCGACACTGAACATTCGTGATTCGTGCGCAAACGGTTAACACGGGCCACAACATTTTTTTTAGTCAATCAAAGAAGCTGGACGGCCCTAGAGTGCTTTGGACTGTATCTTGTCTCGAAATCTTTTCGCGAAATATCACTGCCTCTACCCATAAGTAGAGACCTGAAAAATTCGCGGTTTCATTTCGGGACAAGCTAGAATTCAAAACCTCTTAGGTTTGTATTGCTTATTCTATTGGCCCACCCGTTAGTTCACACCTCCTGGACAACTCTGAGCCAATAACAGACACACAATAAAATGCAGACCGAATCACCGTCTTCCGCTAATACAACATGCAACCATTGAACAGTGATATTTGCGTTATTTTACATACGAAAATGGAGTATAGCCTACAGGTCATTGAACTCGGGAATTTTTCAGGTCTCTACCCATAAGGAATCTCATTGTGTTCCTAACCTGGGTAGAATCAACCTCAGTATTGGTCAGGTACAGGTACACAGAAAAAAAACTGTAAGGATCCATCTCTAGTCAAACCCTTTGTTTGAAATAACGTCCACAATTAGTATTTGTCGTGACTTACTTGGCGTAATTTGCTTGGTTTGTTGTTGGGATATCATCTCCGAGCACGTTACGTCAAGTTTTTAACGAGCCAATGAGAATGTGAAACGTCATAAAAACTACTGTAATCAAGATAGGCAACTTATACGTGTACGAATTCCTGTGCCAGCAAAAATTATTTCCCATTCGTTTGCTCTTTTCTGATTGGTCAAACAGGGTGTTTTTCTTTTACTTTAACGCATATTGTGGGCGGACGATTTCGCTTGTTATACTGTGTAAGTGATGTTATTTAAGTCAAGTCGATTGGGGACGGTGTCTTAGACACGCAGCCAAGCGCTCGGGCATTCGCCAGCTGCTAAAGGTTTATTCTACTCAGGTTGGGGACAGATTTTTAAGGCCCGAAGGCCAGCACACCCTCCATCCTCCCGCATTGCAACTGTACTCTGATGAGTAAGGCAATGCACGGCACTTTCTCCTATTGGTCTCTTCGGGCCATTCACATTTCTTAGTTGCCGTTACACGGTATTCTACCGGTTTTCGCTCTTAAAAACCTGACCTCCTCGCCAATCTAGAATACTCCGACTTACTTTTTGTAAGCCTCTACCTGAGTACCCTATTATGGGTCATCAGAATTTTGCCTGTCTCATTTATCAAATTCCTCTAGTATTTTACCAATTTTGGTAGCAAACTCGTTCTAGAGTTTGTGGAATTGTTTGTTCTCCATGAATGTTTCAATTCCCATGTGAATGCCCATCTCTTCACTCTTGTATCTAGCTAGTTTCTTATACCTTCAGTCTTGAGACATTCGGTGATCACGTGCTGGACGGTATCGTCGACGCCGCAGACCTCACATAGTGGGGAGCGCACGAGCCGCAGGCTGTGAAGTTTTGCTTTGAAATTTCCGTGACCTGTGAGGAGCTGCGTGCTGTAATGGTTCGTCACTATCCATTTACAGCGCATTCTCAATCTTATATCGGGCAGCAGCTCGAAAGTCTGTCTACCTTTGTCTGAGTTGACCCATCTTGTTTGCCACTCTTCTATTAGGCCATTGTAGATTTCATCCTTTCCTTCATTCAACAGCCTGCCAGCCCGCGCTCTCTCCGCCACTAAGCCGCTGTATCGGACCAACAAGTCCACAGGCAACACACCCGCGATCACTGGGAGTGACTCATTAGGGACAGTCTTATATGCGCTTGTAACGGTTAGCAGTGCTGCTCTCTGAGTACTTATTAGTTTCCGCCTGTGCCACGAAAGTTCAGCTCGGTGATGCCACATCACTGCGCCATACGAGATGATGGCCTCAAATACTGCCTTATAGATGGTACGCAAGGTACTATAATTTAGGCCCCAACTTGTGTTTCCTAGCCTCCTTTGCTTTTGAAAGACCACTACTGACTTCCGTGACACATACTCAACATGCTTCAAGAAGCTCATCTTGTCATCCATGATGACTCCGAGATACCTGAACTCTTGCACATACTTAACGGGCTGTCCCCCGAAGCGCACAGTTGGGCTCCGCTTCAATTTTCGCTTTACTAGCATGATCTTGGTTTTCTCTACCGAGAAACTTAGTTTCGTGGACTTAGACCATTCCCACGTCTTCTCCATAATTTCATTGGCCTTGGTCTCTAGTTATTTCCTGGAGTTGCCAGCAACGAGGTTAAGTCGTCATAGGCGTACCCAAAAACTTTGCACCCCTCACTCAGGTTGGGGACAAGACGAAATTCCTATGAGAGTTTGGCGTAGGGGAAATTTCATCCGCAATGTGCGCTGCTGTTCCAAAGAGGTCACTTTTAAACAGGCGGCAAATGGAATAATTCTACATACTCGTGTGTAAAACTTAGTATTTGGCTCGAATTGTGAAATGTACTTGCCCCAGCCGAAATATTAAGTATTAACTTTATTTCGTAACTATTATTCACACAGTTGTATTTAGAATTGAACACTCGTAATTACTTTTATTTCTAGTGAAAAAATTACGAATTTAAGAGGAAAAGAAATATAGCTGCCTTCGAAAAAAAAATGTTTAGATTATGTCGTCACATTTAATTAAATTATTGTAACGGTGTAATACACTGTTTTGCTGGATAGATGTTTGGAACAGAATATTGGTTATGTGAACATATTTAATTTCCCAACCTAGGGCTAATAATATAGTTTATTGTTTACAATACAAATCGGAGGGTTTTATAAAAATTGCAACTATCCAATTTGTTTACATGCAAAACGAAGAAGCCGGTACACATGCATCATCAGTGCTGTCTGCCAGCGAAAATGTTTACTTTCCAAAATATTAGCAAGCTTCCCAACCCGAGTTGAGTAAACTTTAGCCATGGCCTGTATAGGCCATGGCTAAACCTGTATTTTTTTTCTAAACGTGTATTTTTTCAAGCGCCATATTTAAAAAGTGGTGTGGCTTAAGGTCAAAATTAAAGAAGATGGCAGCACCTGCTTGTAACTACGCTACAAAACTCCCAACGCAATCCAGTCTAGTCCATTCGTGGTTACCTCCAACTTTTCTGAAGCCCTGATAAAGTTCTACTCCCAAGGTATTCCTCCACCTCGTGCAAACAAAGCTTAACCGAGTCTAGAAAATTACGCCAGAGGGACGACGCTCCGCATTCGTGCGCACTCAGTGTAATAATATTTTGTATAAGAAGTACTTCTTACTAGGCAATACCAACACGCTTATTTTCTGCCTGTTTCGTTCGTATTAATTACAAAAGAATTATTATGATTTATACAGAGTGATTCTAAAATCATGGGACAAACATTGAGGGGTGGTACAGCTCACTAAAACGAACAATTATTGTACAGGAATATATGGGCGGAAGTGACGAGTTGAGGCACAAACACAAAAACATAACACATTAACGGAAACATAAAATGTTCATTAGCAGCATACTTAACGAGTGATTCCGTACAGAAAATGTTAAAACAGTTGCTGGAAATGCATCCACCAACAGTCACGCATGCTTGGCGACCTCTACATATGGCGTGATTGGCTGACAATGGTGGCGTGCGTGAAATACCTGGCGTATTTGAATCTGTTCGCCAATCACTCCACCGACGCTACCAATCTTGCATTACTGTCGGTGGTAGCAATTTTGAGCAATTATTAGAAACATTGCTGTAAAAAGGCATTTAGCGGCGACGTTGTAAATAAACAGTGTGTTGCATTTCATGTGTTATTTTTGTGTTTGTGCCTCAACGCGTCACTCCCACCCATATATTCCTATACAATAATTGTTTTTTTTTTAGTGAGCTCTACCACCCCTCAATGTTTGTCCCATGATTTTAGAACCATCATGTAGATAAATCACAAGTAATAGTTCAATTCAACCAGAAATTAGGTACTTTTATTTTAACACGAGAATAAAACGCTCGTGGTGTGTCGTATATTTAGGAAGCAACCAAACACGTCGTGCATGTGATGTGGTGTTTTTTTCGANTCAATTCAACCAGAAATTAGGTACTTTTATTTTAACACGAGAATAAAACGCTCGTGGTGTGTCGTATATTTAGGAAACAACCAAACACGTCGTGCATGTGGTGTTTTTTTCGAAGGTTTGATTCGAAAAGTGCGAAGAAACCGCGAACCGACTATAGCAGCTGCTGTTGTCGGCTGGTGGCAGGCACAGGTCGCCCAACTCTGTCTTTCATTGGCTACTGGTTACCACCAGCATCCAATCAGAATGTATTCCGATGATTTAACAGAAACTCATGCTCAGAATGACTAAAGGGTTTTGCGGAATTTACCATCTCTCATCTTAAAAATGATAAATACAGCAACGTTGACGCTGTACAAGAGAATCCGAACCTACTAATAACGAGTGATCATAAACGATAGTTTATAGCTACATCTGAAATACCGACCTCGATGCGACGCCAGCGAATTTGTCGCCGCAAGCGGAAGAGGCGGTTTTTACGCCTGTCCACCTCCAGCCACGCCTATCATCGTGACTCGTACATTTTTTTAGAATCGCCACCTGTACCTCGTCATTGGTTAATTTATCGCCAATCAGAGAACACGACCCAACCCCACCACTGCTACCGCCATCAATGTTGTCACAGCCTTACGGCTGTTCAAGAACCAACATTTTTCCTAAGAGGTTTTGAGGATATCTCATGGTTTTGTGACATCAGGCGACGATAACTTGAATAAAATACTAATTCATTTGAAAGATAACGTTATTCATATTTTTCGAGAATTTTAACTTAAAATCTTTATTGGTACAAATTTCAAAGTGTTATTTTAACGAAATTTTGTTTCAGTAAAATATTTATTGAAGTCTATAGAAACGCACGCCTTGTTCACATGCGGTAAAAGTTTAAGTTAGCTTAAATTTTGCCTCAAAATTTAAAATTGAAATACGGGCGGATCGCATAATTAATGTCCTAGAAATATTCTTCGTGGCATTTTAATAACCTGAACAATTATTTCGAGCTTTAGTCTAACGTATTACTTATGTACCATTTTGAGATTTACACGACAAAAAAATATATAAACTTTAAAATCCTGTAACTATTTTCATTCTTTAGTAATTTTCTTACATTATCATACTTTTTCTCGTACTATTATTTCGTATCACAACGAAAAAGGATGTCACATGATAAACATTAAAATAATATTTTTAACCTCATGTACACCCGAACTGGTTTGGCGCGTCCAAGGCAAAGAAGCAAGAGAGCGATAAGGACGACACTAACACGATTGCCCGGGCGCCCCATCGCTCTTACACGCGCGACGTACAAAGTTTCTGTCGTTGCGCTGTACTATGCAAATTAGATATNTGTACACCCGAACCGGTTTGGCGCGTCCAAGGCAAAGAAGCAAGAGAGCGATAAGGACGACACTAACACGATTGCCGGGCGCCCCATCGCTCTTACACGCGCGACGTACAAAGTTTCTGTCGTTGCGCTGTACTATGCAAATTAGATCTGTAATAAACTCGTAACAATAGGACTTTATTACACGCGATCAAAGTCCACTACGATTACATGGTTGTGTTTTTCTCCTCTCTCTTTACAAGTCAAATAAATAATTGTTCTCTATTAACTTTATAAAAAATTTTCTAAGAATATTTAGTTAAAATTTTTATGATGACTTAAAAAAATTGTTGCATAATTTTATTTTCATTGTTCTGCTATTCTAATCGAGTTACTGTTGTGTTTTAACCCTTTCATTCCCACGATAATTTTTAGAGTTGAGTTGAGAGATTTGGACGGCTTTTAACAACGAGGTCTTGAGAGCCGATGAGGGTGAAATGAGGTGAGAATGGAGTAGCGCCAGAATGTACGGGCGGAGAAACGGGATATCCCAGAGAAAACCCGCCGACCAGCGGCACGATTCCCACTTGCGATAACCTGGGAATGACCCGGCCGGGATTGAACCCGGTTCGCCATGGTGAGAGGCTCCCATTAATTTATTGTTTATGGTGTTGCAAATAAGAAAAAGTTTTGATGCGTGCTTTACTTGAGTTGATTAAGAACTTCTTTATCGCCCCTAGTAAGCTGTAGGCGTTGTGTTCAGTGGTTAGTGATATGAGTCAGTCGTAGCGTAGAGAAGTAGCATGGTTTACGAATCAGTAACATACAAATTTTTTTACGTAACTAGATGTTTATAATAAACTTGCTTGATAAAATTCAACATTAATTTTACACACTCCACGTCAAATTTTTGTGAAACCTACTCTAATTTGTTTGTGTTGTTAACAAAAATATCTCCGGCAACTATAGTTCCTAAAGAATTCCTTGTACAAATACAGAACAATTTTTAGAGTGTACTGAATCATCCACAGGAACAATTGGCGTGTTGTCGTTTTCCGGCATACTCTCACGTAATATGCTAATCGTTTCCCTGTGCTTATCTAAGGTTTTGTAGAGCGTTACAGAACTTTCCCCTCTGCGTGAAGCGCTCCACCTACCTTCCACCTACCTTCCTATATACACCGCCTCGCTGAGTGAGCAGCACGGTCGACAAGGTCAAAGTTGACAAGTTTATTTTAACAACTCTCAAATTAAATTTAACCGCGAGACCCGCAGAATTTTTTAAATTACTGTTTTTAACATAAGTTCTTAATAGCGTGATGCTAGTTCGGGACGGCGTTGCTGCTAATTTAATCAAAAAATTCAAAACCTACACGAATACGCCCGTAGCTTAGCCAGGATTCGAACCCGGAAACTCATGGTACGATGATGCATAAGCGATCTCGGCCACAGAGGCTGTTGAGACTCTAGCAATCAGTTTACTTAAAGTCAACTAGTCTTACCAACACTGGTCTTAAACAATTATTATCTCCGGCCGTCGAAGTGAGTGCAGGGAAAACAGGGAGTTGCGGATACAACTAATGAGCCTATTTTCCTCTCCATGGATGCAGATAACTTTGATGAAGTTCTTGGAAGCTTAGGTTGTAGGTAGGCTTTCGCGTCTTGTTGTCAGAGATGCCATTAGAAATGGTACCAGAAATATACTCGACACCACTGAGACAGTTACAAATGGGCTACATATGTGCCTCACCCCGAACCCGAGTACAGGACCACTCGTACGTAAGCTGCTGGCATATAACCAGAGGCATCCCATTAGCACATTCGAAGTTTGTCATGGCCCGCGGTTGCGTAGTGGTTAGACTANCCTCCAACCAAGGCGAACCAGGTTCGATTCTCGGTGGGGTAACTCCCGAATTTTCGCATGTGGTAGGTGGGTTTTCTCAGAGATTCCCCGTTTACCCCGCCCTCCTCTCATTCCATCACTGCTCCATACTCACCTCGCTTCACCCTTCATCGATTCTCAAGACCTCTATGTTAAGAGTCGTCTAAATCTCTCCACATTCTTCTCCACTTGATGTTTGTCGTAAATACATCCGGTAAATAAAGTTTGGTTGACATTATCTGGGACATATAGCATATTAACCTGAAATGTTAAAAATGTGACATAGAATTTTATATGGACTTAATATTATAACTTGTAGCCTGAATTTGTTGAGAATCGGTTGACTGTTTCCCAATAAATGACATAAAGATGTTATTTTTTCATGTGGCACTTGCAAATTGGTTGGCAAAATAGACTTTTTATTGACATATTTAATATTTTCAACATTTTAAGTTTGGTCAGAATTGGTTAAACCGTATGATGTAAGCAAATTAACCTAACATATTTATATGACCGATATGTTGAAAATAATCGCTATATCCATTAAAATCGCACATTCTTACCTATATGGCCTACCATAGTATTACTTACATGCAAAATTTGGTGGGATGATAACCATCAGGCGTGGTAAAAAACTATAAAGGTCAAATGTCTTTACGCTATGTGTATCGGGTTTTGTGAATTTCGGTTCACGATTACAAAAGTTTTTAAGGGACACACGCACACACAGGAAAGTGATTTCATAAGCCTATCTCTCCGTCAGAAAAAAATTTTTTTATGAGTGTTTCAAAGTTGCCCCTGAAGATGTAAAATACCTCCTGTTTGCAGTATTTCACATCTTGTTAATGCTCAACCTCTTATTTTTTAACTTGCTGTCGAAGAATTCCGACTAAATAAGTAGTGTCGATATTAGCACTCAATATCCACTCCCCCCCCTCCCCCCTTACCTAGCTAACCTTGTTGTAGTCTATTCGCGGTTTCGTCACATCTTTTGAATCAAACCTTTGAAAAATCACCCCATGTATGGCGTGTTTAGTTATTTTCTAAATATGTCATGTATCACAAGCGTTTTATACTTGTGTTAACGCAAAAGTATCTTATTTTTCGTTGAATTGAAGTTTTAGCTGTATTTTATTTATAAGTTATAATATTTAAATTATAATAAATATTAATAAAATCAGTGAGGAAACGTGTGTGTTGGTAGCGTCTAGTAAGAAATACTTGTCATGCAAAATATCATTACAGCTGAGTTCGCACGAATTCTGTGCGTTATCCTTTGGTATAATTTTCTACATTTAGTTAAGCTTAGTTTCAACGAGGCGGAGGAATACCCTGTAAGTAGAACTTTAGCAGGGCTTCAGAAAAGCGTGAAGTAGCCGCGAATGGATTACACACTCTATTCGCGATGTCCTCACACTTTTTGGAATCAAACCTTTGAAAAATCACCCCACGTATGACGTGTTTGGCTGTTTCTCGAACATCCCTTGTGGCACAAGCGGTTTATACTTGCGTTAAAATAAAAGAATCTTATCTTTGGTTAAGATGAACTTTTACTTACATTTTATCTACGAATTATTAAAATTTAATTTACAATCAACAGAAATAAAAAACAGAGAGAAAACAGATGTGTCGGTGATGCCTAGTAAGAAATAGTTCCCATGCAGAATATTACTAAAGTGAGTGCGCAGAAAATGCAGTGCGTTGTCCCTTTTCGATTAAATTTCCAGAATTAGTTTAGCTGTGTTTGTGTTGAGGCGGAGGAATATCTTGAAAGTAGAACTCTGGCAGGGTTTACAGAGAAGTTGCAAGTTACCATGGATGGACTATGGCGTGTTGTTGAGTGGCTCGGCGGTAGGTCATCCGTCGTCTTTGAGGAAGCGAGCGAGGTGTTCGCTGGCGCATGCAGACATCCGCCTTAGCCTCGGGGAAAGTTCTCCGTCGACGTACGCCGACTTGCCTCCGCGGCAGGCGTCTTCCCCTACACGCGGCTTCGGGTTCCACAGTCAACACATCTGTAATACAGTCCATTCATGCTTTATTCCTACTCTCATGAAGCCCTGTCACACGTTCTACTTCCAAGATATCCCTCCGCCTCGTGCAAACAGAGATGAACTAACTCTAGAAAATTACGCCCGAGGGACAACGCACCGTGCTTACGCGCACTCGCTTTAGGCTGTGTCCCAACTTGCCGAGAGGGTACTCTCTCGTCCGCTCTTGATGTCGCAGAGAGCGCACTTTGTTGTCCCTACTCGGAGGAGAGAGAGAGAGTGAGAGTGAACGACGATGTTCACTCGCTGCTCACTCTCGCACCCTATGTGGCAGCCATCTTGTTATCGAGTCTAACCTCATATATTCAGAAGTTTTTTTTTTTTTTGTTTCTGCAGCACTGTTAGAAATATAAATTTACTTAACGTAATCATTACGATTGTGAAACACGTGATACCCGACAATATTCCGTATGATGAGGAAAGTAAAGTATGATATATTGTGATAATGTTCAGGTTTTGTTTAGGTTGGTAGTGCTCGTGTTATTAAATACTCTGCTTTGCACGTAATAGTTTAGTTTTCAACCACTCAATAAAACGTAACATCAAAGTTAGTTGATGTTTAAAAAAATAGTGTGAACTTATTCGAGAAGGCGATCAACGGTTTGTTTTGAGCTATTTTTTACCTTTGCCGTCAGAGAAATAATGCCAAAGGTTCACAGAGGACGCAAGTCTCAGTTCGNGAGGGAGAGAGAGAGAGAGAGATAGTGAACACACCTTCAAGTTGGAACACGGCCTTAATAATATTTTGCATGAATAATTTCTTAATATTCTATTTTCTCCGGGTTGTTAATCATATTAATTATAGTTTAAACATAATTAATAGATCAAGTACAAATATAAGTTCAATTTGTCCAAAAGTAAGAGTGAGTGAAGAAATTTGGGCGGCTCTTAACAGCGAGGTCTTGAGAGCTGATGGAGATGTATATGCAGCATCGCCGGAATGAAGGGGTGGGGGAAATGGGAGATCCCCGAGAAAACCAGCCGACCAAAGGCATCGTTCGGCACGATTTCCCAAATGCGAAAATCCGGGAGTACCCGGCCGGGGATTGAGCCCGGTTCATCTAAGTGGGAGGCAAGCATGCTAACCGCGCAACCACCGCGGTTCCTCCCAGAAGTAAGAGATTTTTATGTTAACAGAAGTATAAAACTCGAAGAACTGTGCACACAAAAGTGCGATTAATAGCAATCTTTGAGACTGACTGTCCACAATCGGCTTTCGCAAAAAAAAAGCCTTGTTTGACCTATTAGAATAGAGCAGACGAATGGGAAATAATTTTAGCTCGCAACGAAATTTTNCAAAAAAAAAGCCTTGTTTGACCTATTAGAATAGAGCAGACGAATGGGAAATAATTTTAGCTCGCAACGAAATTTTTGCACTCAAGTTGGCTAACATAATTACAGTAGTTTTTTATGACGTTTCAAATTATCATCGGCTGGCGTTAAAAACTTGGCGTAAGATACTCATAGATACCATCTTAACGTCAAGTCAAGCAAGTTACGTCAAGTAAGTCACAGTTGATACTAGTTGTGAACTTTGCAAGTTCAAACACTGGTACTATATACTTCCTTACGCCATGCATTTTATGTGTGCCATGTCGACTGTGAACGGGCCTTACAGAACCAAACTAACCTAGAATAGTGTGCGAATAACCTATAATACCAGTTGAATGAACTTTCTGTAATTCAAACTAATCCAGAATTGTTGGTATTGTGCGACCAATTTAACAAACGATCCCGTGAGGGGAAGTTGCAAGGTGGAGGCAGTTTTCCCACTCCTCGCGCGACGCGAGGCGGGGAAGACAAGTACACTCAGTAGAAACTATTACGGACCTTCTGCGAGACATTCGGGAAGGACAACAACGGTAGTGTGGTTTGCCTACACTCTAAAATACTTTGTGGTAAACTTCATAAACTGAATTGGAAGTTTCTAACCCATATGTCTTATGGAAACAAAACCACACACCGGGCTACAAATATGGAATGTTCAGCGTCCCTGCTATACAAAGCCGGGACGTTTCCTACGCATTTGACTGTTTCCTGAGCAAATACGTGAATGTACCGGAAATAACTCTACCATTCGCGCTTTCTCACTCTGCGTATACACTCATATAGTAAGTTTGCGAATAATTTCTTTGAGTGTATCGTTTATAATATGGCATACGAGGTTAATGCTCCCATAGTATACAGATCCATCACACTGACATTTGTTATAATGTACATTCGAGGCGAATAAGAACAGTATATCAAAATTACATTTTACATTTTTTTGTGAATAAAGATAGATTTGTTGGAGTGAAAGGGAAACACCTGCCTGGTGTTAAGCAATAAATACGAGAGAGNTGGAGTGAAAGGGAAACACCTGCCTGGTGTTAAGCAATAAATACGAGAGAGGACAAGTTACAAATCTAAAGCATTATTAATAATATGCACAGTAAACATACATTTGAATTCGTTTGACGGACCTAAAAAAAAATTATTCGCAATAAAAATTATCTTGTATTAACAATAAATTGCGTTCAAAGTATACACAATCTCTATCTTTTAACCCTTGTTATCATGTTTGATTTTTAAAATATGCTGTTCTAAAATGCATAAACTGCCATACAATCAAATCCTATATAAAATTTTTTATAAAAATGGCACAAGAATTTTATTAGGGGCTAAGATAATCGATAGGAGCAAAACTGGAACCACAGAAACATGATTGAAACTGCTACCACAAGGAAGATGATATTAATAAAGTCGTACTTATCCAAAAATGTTGCACGGAATCCATCACCCCAAACAGTGAATTGTTTTACATAATAAGACGCCTCAAAAGACGCAACTTGAAAACATGCATATGATGTTACCCATCACTCCAAACACCAGTCGTTTAAAACATGTTGTTTTCTATGCAAGTTCTTCGCCTCCTGTGAGTGCACCATAAGTTTTACACTACAACTGCTATCACTACAACTGTCGTCGTGGCGACTATTGCTTTCACTGTCACTATCGCTGTCACCACCCACACTTATTACACGTTTTTCTACTTCTTCTTCCATGCAACGATCGTTTTTTTCCAATATTCTCCTTCTTCTCTTTTTGCATGTGACACAGGTTATGTCCAGTCTTATTCTGAAATACTGCGTATAGCCTCGTCTGTAGACGACTTTATCTGGTCGGCTCTTTGCGATACATTGTTATCAGCTACACGAGACTTTGTTGGAGGAAACTAATTTTGTTCCAATCAGAGCTATGCTCTGATTGGTTAATGTCTAGAGCCCTCAGCCAATAATAAAACATTCTCTGTTAGCTATTGTTTATCTCGTGTGTGTTGTTGTTATGGTTAAAGTTCGTTAAATAAAACTTACATTTCTCGATCTGCTGCGTGTTCTTTGTGTTAATAATTCAACAGACTTGACAGTGTTCCAGGTATGTTCTATGGCATTCAAATTACAGTGATATAGCGGCAGCCCGACTATTTTGGTGGCTACATGCTTCAAGAAGTTCGTCTACATAACACTTGGGAGCCGGGCGTTGGCATTTAACAAAACAATTTCTTCTTAATAAGCAATGTTGTTTACCTTGAGGTTGTGACATTCTTGTATTTTCGTAGTACAGACAATACCTTTTTTAAAGAACCAGGTACTTTTATCCTGTGGGCATAATTTTTTTGAATTGTGCGTCGAACAATGCACACTGCACAAATCAAAGTGATCTCAAACTATTTTTTTCTGCTACTCGTCTTTCGTTTTATCCCTGGTGTACGTACATTTTTATCTGTTTGTTTTGATACACATTTTCGCCATGATTTCCCCGTCGCAGCTGCTGCTCGTTTCGTGGCATTTTCGATGGGATAAGTATGTCTTCCAGAAACTTTCTCGTTATCATAAAACGCAATTACGTTACCGGTAATTCCTCGAACTTCAGTGTGAATAGTAGAACGTTTTCAACTCGAACATGTCACGTTCTACTCTTCAGTGAATACCTCCCGCAAGACTGATGTGTTCGTTTTACATGCGCGCAGACTATACAGTAGGTATCGGTGACACTGCAGTAGTGTCCTATCTCCTTGAGCAAGGAGATCGCATTTGTTTCGTTTTTTTTTTTAACTAACTACTCTAAAACTAAGTGTTATATGGGCCCGTGGTAGGGACGGGAGTTAAGTGCGTCTCAGGGCTAAGCCCCATACGCCTGCAAGGAAGGGAGAATCATGCAAGGAGACATGCATCACGGCAAAGAGGGATTGGGCTGCCATGGCCTGCTTTTGGCCATGACAACCTCCCTAAGTGTACTTATAGCTAAACTATATTTAAAAGAGAAAGGGAAAAACCGGCATAGTCACCGTAAAAACCCTTTCGACAAGAAAGAATTGAAAATTTCTTCATGCATTATCATATTTACCAGAAAATGCTACAGGAGACAGAGGAGAGGAATCATGCTCTTTATTATGATTGGAAAAGTGCTAGTAGAGAGGGGGTGGGTCAACTTTCTTTCGTTTGGCACTGGTTTAACCAGAGTGATACTTGCGCATTACTCTGGTGGGGGGAGGAGCGCTATGGGGCAGATCCCCCCCCCCACCCCTCCTCTGTAAATCGCATCTGTTGTTGACGTTGCCGAGTTATAAGTGGCTCGTTTTCACTCGCGCATGCGCAGTAGCCACGGCCGCCACTGTCCGCAGACATTTATTTAAACGCGTGTCCGAACTGGCAGATTTTTGTTAACGAAGTGGTCACGTGACCCGATTTTGTATACAAAAAATGATGCCGTTTTTTGTAATTTCGTATTCATTTTTTTTTTGTGTGTGTGTAGCGAACCTTTACGTAAATACGAAATTACCAATTCGCCACCATATTTTTCATCCGCAGTCTAAATATTAGTTTAACCTTAAAAAAAAATTGAAATTTACAAAATTGACTTGATTGGAATAAATAACTACTTTGTTATCATATCAGTATGACACTTGTAACTTGGTTTCTAATTACAGAAAATAATATATTTAAATTATTAATGCTGGGCTTATAATTTTCAAAGAAAGTGACATCCAGATCGCTCCATAATTGTATAAAATAACCTCATTAATTTTTAAAAATTATCTACGTTTCCTCAAATTATATTTTCCAAACGAAATTTTCATTTGGTGTTACTATTGATCAATAGGGACCTGGAAATTTCGCGAATTCATTTGAGGACAAGTTAAACTTCAATCACGTGTGTATTTGAGTTACTGCCTCAGTTGAACCACAGTTGGTTAGGCACGCCCAGGCCGAATGTCAACCAATAACGAACCTGCAGGAAAACAAGTACCGAATCCCGTGCTGCGTAGATTGGGGTTAAACTGATGCAACAGCCAATGATGTTGAGCTGACGCTCGAGTACACAAAGGATTGTGGAATCTAGCTTGTCGCCGGATGAATCCGCGAAATTTCCGGGACTCTGTTGATAAACTAGGAGGAAACCTACCAAAATCACAAATTACTGAATAACGAAATGTTCAATTCGAACACCGCCAGAAAATTCTATTTTTGAAGTTTTGCTTCTTTTGGCGCGTTGAGCGTAAAATTTTATTGTGCAACGGAAGTTGCGCGTGCAAAACGGACACTATTTCCGTATACAACCGTTCCGTTGGAGTGGCATATATGGGTAGAGGTGAGGATAAGTTACCGATGATTTTAAGTGGAGACTTAAACGCCAATTTCAGCTTAGAAAATTCCGGTCCACTTATCAACTATTTACACGAGGATTTACATATATCCATAAATAACGACCGTACAGTTTCTACAACACGACACGGCACCACCATTGACGCTGTATTTACGCGATATTTGCATAACGTTTCTACAAGACAATTTGTATAATTTTTCAGTTATCACAAACCGCTTGTAACTCACATGCCCATTCAATCACTATCAGAAGAACCAATGTAAATAGATTAATTTAATTTACATATATTTGACTCAGTTTTATATGACAGTGAATATTTTAATATTTTTAAAAGTATAATTTTAATTTAATTATGTTCTTTAATCAAACCTTTATTAACTGTATTTAATGTTTTTCTTCGGCCATTTTATCGTTTTCCTACTTACATAAATGATTTGCATACGTAACAAAATTTTATTTTAGTCACGCCAAAGAACTTCTTACGCGCGTACATAAGTACACGCACCCATGTTTTTTTTTCTATTGGCACGAGTTAAATAATAGTTTACCCGCTGAGACAAAAACATGTCATGTATGCCTCTTGGCTTACTCTGCATTACATGAACAATAACGTTTTGATAGAAGTTGACGTTTCTCTCAGTTCACACTCAGCTTAGCAAGACAGCGAGGTGGATTATGTCGTTGCCTGCAGACGAAGCAAGTTGGTAGAACACCGTGGTAACAGTTACCTTGAACCGGGCGTGTGTGTGTTCGCACTCTCCAGCTGTAACGAGGGAAACGCCCCGTTCCTCTACCTCTCGAAGTATCACCACGTTATCTCCAACACGGTACTCCAGTGCTTTCTCCGACTATACCGACACAATTTCCTATCCAAATTTGATCATACAGTCGTAATGTTTTTTTGGCCATGACAAGTTAACAGCTATTGTCGCCGATACCATAAACTAATTTCAAGCCAGTGTTTTAAATGTATGTGTGATGAGGTAACCCTAGAAACGACGCCTAAAGCATATCTTATGCATCCATAATTTTGGTACTTTGTGCACGACCTTGCAGCGCAAAAAGTGTAAAAAAAAAAATGGTACTGATAAGTTATGGATATGCTTATTAAATATCAGTTAACGATGCACATAGTAGCCAAGAACCTGATTAAGAACAACCCTAAAATTTCAGATGTATTATTTTTATTTAAAGGCTCTATAGCTCGGCTTTACCCCTTTTACAGAAATTTTCCTTTTTCGCAAAATAATTTCGGATTCATAGTAATACGTACGGTTATAGAAAATTTATATTTTATGAGTCGTTTAATATTTTTGTGGGTAATTTTAATTGTTTGTTATCTGCTTGTTATAAAAAATCGAGAACTTCTTAATAAAATAGAAATATGTGCTCCAATTTTTACAACAAGCAGATAATTCATAATTAAAATTATCCACAAAAATAATAAACAACTCGTAAAATGTAAATTTTCTACAATCGTAAATTGTCAGTTATTACTATGAATCCGAAATTAATGACGCGAAAACTAGGAATTTCCGCTTAAAGGGTGAAACAGAGCCTTAATATGTTTACAAACAATAACAAATGAGTACGATTGCACTGAGGAACCCACGCCGTAGTTCTGCAGTTAATTCTGTACTGAAACGCATCTTTCTGGGTCGCAAAGATGTGCTGTTAAAATACATATTTGAAATAATGATTAGAAAAATTCCTTACTTTATTTTTATTACTATGTACTTGGGCTTTAATAACAATTTAATATATAACTTAAAAGAAATTATTACATTTTTTTGATGAACCAATGAACTATGACGAAGAACTGGTTCACTTTGAAGAACGAATTGGTTCTGAAGCACTCAGCTGAGTGAATTGTTTTGCCCGTCTCTATCTAATACGAGAGGTCGTGTAGGAAGTGGCAGGAGGGGAGTATTGTTTGACGAGAAGGGCGGGGTAGATAGAATAGATAGTGTCGGAGGGGGGAAGGGAGGGGCGGGTATAATGAGCCAGCCAGGGTTTTGAGATCGTGCAACCGCGGACGTGTGGCGCTTCCTACAGGTTTACAGCCTTGGAACGGCCAGCGTTTCCCGACGTGGTCTCCCCCCCCCTCCCCCCATGTCAAAGATGCAGTGGTCAGGCTGTAGGAACGGATAATGTTGGAGTGTGCATGCCAGCTGCGCAGTAGCCATCTCTGTGTTCCAACAATGATATTATTTTCTTCCTACAGTCTATTCGCGGTATCTTTACACATTTTTAATCAAACCTTATGTATGACGTGTTTGGTTGCTTCCTAAATGTATAATGTATCACAAAAGGTTCATACATCTATTAACATAAACATGTCTTATTTTTGGTTGACTTGAACAGTAATAGGAAATAGGGGGATCTAGAGAACCTGGTTGCTGTATGGGGAGCCAGGGAGCCACGGCGTCCATCTTGGATGACGTCACGCGGCAACATCCTGTTTTGTCATTTCTCATCAACGGTGGCCATCTTAGATTACCCTTTTTTCCTTCGGAATTTGCCTTTTTCCCTCTGCAATTTCCCTTTTTTGCCTCCTGCTCTTTCATTCCATCTCGGCACTTAACGCTTGCATTCCGATTAGTTTTCTCCCGCTATTTAATTCCAAAGTTATTTTTTTCTTATGCTCTGTCATTCCTGCGTCTCGTCCGTTCTATACCTTGCGGGAGGGGAGGGGCAGTTCTCATATTCCTTCCTGTCTCCTTTATATTTCACTCTTGTTTTTTTTTATTTTTCTCATGCACTCTCATTTCTTCTTCTCTCCCGTACGTTCTATCCCTCGAGGTGTTTTCTCATATTCCTTCCAGTATAAATTATTTTCTCTCNCCCCCCCCAACTCTTTTGCTTTTCGTGCCCACCATCGCCATCGATGTCGTCTGCTGTAGGTGGCCATCATTTATTCCTGCATCCACTACCAGAGTTCGCTAAGTCATCTTAAATTCCGCGCATGCCGCCATATTTGATTGCCGCGCCCGCCACCAGAGTGTGTGAAGTTCTACATTTTGTGCATGAGAGTTGGTCCACTCGTGGTTCACTCGTCGCCAGCAGGTGCGCGCTAGCATCGGGGAGGTGAGTTCAAATGGCGGCCGTCATGAGCGCTGGGAATTTTTTTTAGGTGTTTCGGAACTCAAAAAATGCAGGAGGCATGCTGGATCATTCCGGCACCCCTTGGGTCGATAGTCGGGCGTATTGACCACAAAATCACTGCGACATCTAGGATAAGAGGATGTGTAACATCAAATACGTATATATAGTTAATTCCATCCCAACATGTGGGAAAAAATAATGTGGACAAGCCTGGNTATATATATAATCGCCATTGCATGGTTAGGAGAAGAAATATAGTGTAAATTGTCGCATCGGCCTACACACTCTCCAGACAATAAACTCATCATCGCATAAAAAACTGCAGGCACTGCACGTGCATGCACATACAGACACATATTACATGTGTAAAATTTATACTTTAATTCCCGCACCCACCACCTGCCTGCTGGCTGGGGGCGAGGGTACGAGCTGGCATACTCGCGGGTTTTCTCATATTCCTTCTAGATTCACCTATGCTAATAACGCCAAAAATGAATATGCCAATATCTCACACATCAATCACCGACACCTGGCTGCTGACTGCGGACGTCTGGACAGGCTGTCATACTCGCTGATTTTCTCATATTCCTTCCGATCTTTTACCTGGCGTCCTGGCGGGGACTAGTCTCATGCTCTGTCACTCCACCTTGGTTTTCTAGTATTCCTTCTGGTCTCCTTTCATCTGGCGTCCTGGCGGGGACGAGTCTGATGCTCTGTAAATGAACTTGCATGACACGGAGCGAAGCCTGCCCACATACACTAGCCTAGAGTGGCACCGTGCGTGCATCAAGTATGCCCTAAGCCCACTTATAAGAAGAGTTGGTTGTAATTTCCGGACTGTTTAAGATATAGTCACCAAATTCATAATATAGACATCGCCCCCGACGACGAAAAGGACCGCAGGTTCAAGTACACCTTAGCCCTTCGTATAAGCATAGTTGGCTGCCATTTCCCACTCACAGAAGCTAGAGTCACCAAATTCATATCATAGGCATCACCTCCGATAAAACAGGGCGGTAGGGACAAGTACACTTTAAGCCATCTTATAAGCATAGTTGTCCCTCATTTCCCACCTACTAAAGCTACGACCAACAAATTCACATCACAGGCATCACTTCCGACTGCAGTCAAGGAGATAAGGACAAGTAGGCCTTAAGACCTGTTATAAGCATAGTTGGACAGCATTCCCAAAACTTTGAAGTTCGGGAACATGTAACCACCGTCCACCATACAAGTGCGTAGCAAAGTTACTGTTGCATGCAGGAGTGTAGGGACTGGAATAGAACACATACACATCGACCTGCAGGCACTCGACAATCACCCAACGTAGCCCTTGTTGTCTGCTTCCACACGTGTCTACCAACTCTGATCCCTCTCAGCAACAGCTACCAACCCTTCGTCCACCATCATCCAGGTTGTTCTTATATATAAATATGACAATATATACATAAATAAATGCTAGCATGGGTAACATATGACAAACAAACAACTATATGCTGAAAAAAATTAAGATGTATACAAATGTACTTTAGTGCACAATGAACGTAGGCATGGGTAATGGTAAGAGATATATATATATATATGTATATATAGTATAAACATTCACCATCAGTCTAACACAAGTGCGGACGGCTCGAGTCATCGTTAGCCTGGTTAACCCTTAACAGCAAGACATGTTGAAAAATAAAGGGGATATACAATTGCGCCGATAACAAGACATACTTAGTTGCAGGTTACAATAAAATATGTGCGTCTTAATATAAATAAGCACTGTCAGACTAGCGCAAGGGTCGGGGAAACAGAGTGTAAAATATATTAAACCATCCTGTACATGACAAATCAGTCACATAACAAACAATAAACGACTGGCATATATGCACGTACATCACTAGCATGCTGTTATAACGAGTCAGAATGTATAAAAAATACCCGATGGAGCCACAGTTCAAAATATTGACATCAGTGTTGCTATCATGCGAAGAAGTTTAATAAAAGCTAGAATGCACTCCGACATGAGAAAGAACGAATGATCACAAGGGCCAACCGCAAAAATGAGACTATAATACGTCAAGTGCGATACACATTACGCAACTTGTAAAAACTTTTCCTTTGCTTGAACAAAACAACATAGATTTAAACCATTAGTCGCGCAAGATGCAAACAGATATAAGAAATAAATATAAAAGCAGATAGCTATAAGCATTTAACAATCTATGTTTATTGCGCGAGCATCGAATGCTGTACGTCACTTTAGTAGAAAAATAATACTCTTGCGAAGCCGAGAAGCACAGGTGCGATAAGGACAACACTCCTACACACTGTTGCAAAAAGATATAAAAATAAAATGTAAAGGAAAATAGTTATAAGCACTTACCAACCAGCACAATCATATATTACACAAGCATCGGGTGAAGTACGGTGTGTTAAAAGATGTTAGACAAGACCAGACTATCCTGGTCAGTACAACAGAATAGCAAACGTCTTCTGTTCGGAACGAATGAAACCAAAACGTAAAATTCACAGTACAACCAACTCTCACAACACTAGCAGCGAAACACGCCCGACCCGACCGATGTTGCGCTATGAACTAACAACCTGAGGCTGTAAGGCCGCCCAGATGGTCTGCCAGCGACACGAGCACTGTGCAGTTCTCGGCAAGTCGAATGGATGGCAGAGAACACTAGCCGAGAGAGAGAAAGAGAGAGATAGGGGGAGGGAAAGAGATGCATCAGGCTCCAGGGTGGTATACCAGCCGAGTCACACATGCACTTTTCCATCACAAGAGGAATTCAGCTATACACAACAAGATAACAATTTATTCCGTTTTTAATATTATATACGTGTACTTATTTCGAAAACGTACCATTTATATAGAAATAACAGTAAATGGAGGAACTTTGTAATGTCGAGTAAGAAAGCAACACATAGTATATATTTTAACTATGTACGTACTCTGCTTTTCAGTAATCTGAAAACATAGGTACTCTGGCAGCACTGGAGACAAAGCACCAAGATGAGAATAAGGTAGTGTAGGTTCAATCCCATAGTGAGTCCAATCATTTCACTGGAAAATAAAACTATATAATGCTCAATTAAAACTTACATATTATATCTCCGTATTTAAGTACCGAATGCATCATGCAACAACCGCAAGGTCCAGGGAATAACTGAAGCTAGGTACAGACAATCCGGAGATGACATCATACCAAGCCTGTACGCACCTGCAGGTATTGGGGGAGAGTTATGCATTTATTCCTATTGATGACCCTGTGCTAAACATTCCCGATGTCCGGTAGATACACAGCCATCTCAGTCGATGATGCAGATGATTAGGCTGAAGAGAAAGAAGACAGGATCGAAGAAGTCGATGGTATGAGTCAAGACGATGACACAGGCGTAGGTCCCATTAGCTCTGGAGTTACCGAAAGCTGCATAAGCTAGACGAGGTGATACAAACATATCCATCAACTAACAGACAAACCTGAAAGGCGAGGGTTGTCTGCAGCACAATGTAGCATAACACACACCACCACCCCCAAGAAAAAAGTAGCTATGATCTATCAGAAGTTAAAGCTTCATGTCGGATGCTTTCAACATGACATCAAGCTGTAACTATTAGCACGTCTCTTTAAAATATCGCTTCCAATAAACTGATACTGGTAGATGGTATCGCTTCTGTCCACCTGAGTAACTTTTAAGTATGATAAAGCAGTTTGTGCCACTACACATCGCCCAGAACTGCTTTATCTCGTCGAGAGGACATAGTGAAAATGATGGGATGCTGTTCTAGTGGTCAGAAAATGTTATCATATATCGTGTCATATAGAAAGATTAAATCACTTGCAGCACTTGACAAAGATACCGAGCTTGCATGCCTGCCTAAAGAATTCCTTCTCACATTTGCACGACACGAAATAAAATATGTCTACAAACACCTACCTGTCTATCTGCAACAGGACGAGGAGATTCTTGACTCTATCCCATGCCTAGAATGTTTTCAAGGTAGTGCCACCATTACAGACACACCACATTCCAGGAGCTGGTGCAAGACACATCTGGAGCGAGCAGCATCAGCAAAAGAAAAACAAGACACCTTCAACACTGAAAGATGAATGAGTGTAAAAAAGTTAAAAGGTCGAATTGTCAACTTCGCAGGCTAGACAGCGATCGACCTGATAAGGTAAAATATTTTAGTACAGCGACCATGCTGACGTTTGCACCACACAGCCACCAGTCATCTACTGAGGCAACCGGAGATGGGCAACGCAAACTAGTATGCAGCGTGAACAGTATACAAGCGAGCACCATGTAAAAATGAATGTTATTTAATCGGCGAGCATGGTGGTGAAAAGCAGATCGTTACGACTACATTCATCTACTACGATCGTGTACTCTGCTACAATATGAAGACGGGATCAATGATTGAAGATAAACCATCTATAACACCGTCAGCATCGCCAACAGCAAGGGACGCTGAAGAGTCGCTACAAGCTTTACGGAAACGATGTTCGTACTATTGGAAATGCCTTTAGTAAAAGCTGTAATTCATTCCGACATGAAAGTAGCCATTGCGTGTTCAGCCCATCGTACGCGATGTTCCACTGTGATAACTGCGATGCTGTGTTTACCCGCAGTGATAGCCTGCAAAGACATAACCAAAAGTGTAAAGGCAATGTGTGTCGNTTGCGTGTTCAGCCCATCGTACGCGATGTTCCACTGTGATAACTGCGATGCTGTGTTTACCCGCAGTGATAGCCTGGAAAGACATAACCAAAAGTGTAAAGGCAATGTGTGTCGTTCATCGGGAAGCGAGTGCATGTATTGCGGCAAGACATTTACTATCAGCTCTAGTGTCAGTCAACATGAAGATAGTAACTGTCCATTCGACAACGACTACAAGACTTACCGCTGTGATAACTAATGCGCTGTTTACCTGCAGTGATAGCCTGTATAGACATCTTAAGAAGTGCAAAGGCAATGTTTGTTGTTCATCGGGAAGTGAGTGCAAGTATTGCGGCAAAACATTCGCTAACAGCTCCAAAGTCAAACGACATGGAGATAGTAACTGCTCATTTGCCATCGTCTACAAGACCTACACATGTGATAACTGTAGTGTGGTATATGTGAATAAGTATGGCTTGAATGTTAACAGAAGGAATTGTTCTACAAAAAGAGACACCATAATTGTTTTTATCTACTGAAGAATAAGTTGAACGTGTATCAAATATTACTATGTATTCTTTTTATGTCTTGTCTGTAAAATAAAGGTAAAGTGGATCAATTACTTCTGTGTTATTCATTTATTTTTAACCCGCCATAACATTAGTTTCACCTCCATCATACAGACCTGAAATATTGCCCCATCACTAGGAAAAAAATTATCAAATTTTATCTACGCCTGAAAGAGAAATAATATTTTTTATAGTGTCAAGCCTCAAACTCAGGTCACTACACATACCTCGCCATAGGAGATTGTTTAGTTCTATATATCAGTCACATTTTAAGCCTGTACACGACAAAAAATCACATGCAAAGCTAATCAGACATATGAAAAATATGCGTGCGTAAATTACACACACGACAACCACACACGCACATGTCAATCACACTCATCCACCATCTTACCTTAACCATCGTCGTCTGCTAGCGTACACCTAGGGTGACTGACACCTTGCATTCGACGACAACTGCTTGAGCAATACACACAGATGTTATCTATGTCAAACCTATACTAAAAAAAATATCTGATAGTTCCACAGTCCATAATAGCGATATCAGTGTTGCTATTACATCGATAACTAATGTAAAAAAANAAAAATATCTGATAGTTCCACAGTCCATAATAGCGATATCAGTGTTGCTATTACATCGATAACTAATGTAAAAAAAGCTGGAATGCCCGGAAACAGGAAAAGAGCATACGTTCACAAGGACCAACCTAAAAAAAAAATTCTCTAANAAAAAAAGCTGGAATGCCCGGAAACAGGAAAAGAGCATACGTTCACAAGGACCAACCTAAAAAAAAAATTCTCTAATCTACCAAGTGCAGTACACTATTTACCAGCGGTGATAATTTGAAGATGTATTACACGTATTTTAAAGGCTGTGTTCCTTTGCTTGCAACTAAACATCATGTATTTAAACCATTGGGCATCCAAGAGACGACGACACCGCTACATTTTGATGAACAGATATAAAAAATAAATGTAAAGGAAAAATAGTTATAAACACCTACCAGCCGATGCATATTGTGCGAGCAACGAACGCTGTACGTTGTGTTAGCCCAAAAAATTATGGTCGCGAAGCACGGGGGGCGATAAGGTCGCCACTGCTACGCACTGATGCCAGCAGATATGAAAAAAAGGAAAATAGTTATAAACACCTACCAACCAATGCGTATTGCACACGCGACGAGCACTGTACATCGCAACAGTTGGTGCTATAAAAGACCATGCGTCTGAAAACTGATGTGGTGGCCTTGGTTAGTACAGCAGAATAGCAAACGACTTTACACATGTACATCCTCCGACCGAGCTATGCTACAGTACAGAGGCACTACCAACCAACGTGTAATGCGCGAGCATCGAGCAACGTATCTCGCATTAGGCTAAAATAAATTACCATGGAAGAGTCGAGAAGCAGGGGAAGCGACAAGGTCAACACTGCTACATACCAATGCAAACATATATAAAAAAAATATGTAATGTAAACTAGTTATAAACACTTACCAACCAGTGCATATCGCACAAGCGTCGAGCATTGTACGTCGTGTTAGATGGTGCTAATCAAGACCAGGCCGTCCCCGTTAGTACAAAAGAATAGCAAACGACTTCCTTACGAACCGACTGAAACGAAACCATCACATTCAGATTATGGCCAACACTCATAACCCGCATCACTAGCAGAGAAATGCATCCGACCCGGTTGACGCACGATCAACTAACATCGCGAGAATCTGTAAGGCAGCTAGCCCAGGTGGTCGGCCGGCACCGCGGGCACTGTGAAGGTCTCGGCAATTTGAAGGTATGGCACATAACACTAGCCGAGAGAGAGATGCGTCAGGCTCCAGGGTGGCAGACCAGCCGAGTCACAAATGCATTTCCCTTTACGAGAGGAATTCAGTCATACAAGGAATGGTATTTCGTTTTAAATATCATACAAGCACTTATTTTTAAGGATGAAGAAAAAACATGCGAACACTCTGAGAAAACCCCATTGCCCCCACTCGNATCATACAAGCACTTATTTTTAAGGATGAAGAAAAAACATGCGAACACTCTGAGAAAACCCCATTGCCCCCACTCACAATAGCAGAAACTGTGGTGTATTATGACCTTGGCCAGTGGCCATTATTTCGGTGTACATCTATGCTAGGGTAAAACTCTGAGAATATCCATTTGTCTAGCTCACAACAGCAGGAACCATGACAACAAGCAACCGTGACCTTGACTTTAAAAACCTACATTTTGTGTATAAAACAATTACGGAAACACTAAGAGAAAATCCATTTGCCTCACTCACAGCAGCAGAAACCATGACAACAAGCAACCATGACTTTGACCTTGACCTTGGATGATATCATGCGAACAAAATCTACCGCTTAAAACAAAACAAAAAACATGGGGTGTGGCTGTGTCGGAGACACAACCGTTTGTTTTGCGTGAATACATCTACGTTTTTACGTTCCCGGCACCGCTTCACTCGATCATATGGGGTTTCGTGGCTATCACTGGATTGCTCTTGAGATGCTCTTTCCAACCGTATACGATTTTTGTATTTCGACTTGGCTTTTTGACGAGTATAGGCCGACATTGTGTTAACTTTTCAATTTTTTTTTTACTTTAAACTCACGCAATTTCACAATAACCACGTCGCCACACAAATGTTTTATACGCTCAATCGATTGATCTTGACGAGAACTGTTGATTGCAACTCANCTTTTCAATTTTTTTTTACTTTAAACTCACGCAATTTTACAATAACCACGTCGCCACACAAATGTTTTATACGCTCAATCGATTGATCTTGACGAGAACTGTTGATTGCAACTCAAACGAGCGTCGTAGCTACTCCGCGTCAAAAGTTATACTACGCGGAAATTATGAGACGCGGCGAAACGAACTCAAAATGGCGGTGCCCCCGACCCCTGCCGTGCGCGACGCTTCGTAGTCCTCACTCGACATAACAAATGTTATGATCCTTTGGCAATCAAGTGGTGTAATTGAATTTTAGATGTATACGATAGACTCGGAGCTGCAATGCCAAACTGTATCCCCGATTTTGTTATCATTAGATTTTCTGGATTGCACTCTACGTTCGCAAATTTAAAGACATGTCCACGTCAAAAGAATCGCAATTTGTTTAGAAAATTTTAAAATAGCACAAAATATTTTGCTTAAAACAAAAAAAAAAAAAGTAGCTGCAATTTTTTTTAGAAAATTTTAAAATCGCAGAAAAAAAATCATTAGACCTTGGCTTCGTCTTCGGGGGCATGTTCCCGTCTCAGTCGCCAATGTCTTGTGACAGACAAGCGGCCATGCAGGCTTGCACGGAACCGTCCAAGAAATCTTCCACTGTGGCATGCAGGCTTAAGCTAAGCATTGTTGACACGAGGTGGAAGAATATTTTGAAATTAGAATTTTAGCAGGGCTTCAGAAACGTTTGACATAACCATGAATTGATTATAAACTACTGCCGATAATTGCTCCAATTTGTTAGTACACTATTTTCAACTAAATTGTAAAGGAAACAATACTGTATAATATAAGGTTACGCGGTTATTTTATACATGCGCTGGTAAATGCGCGGATTTGAAGTAAAAAAAAAACAAATCATTTTTGAAACACGCGAATCATACAAGGGGGTTTTTTTTCTGTTCATTAAACAATATTGGGGATATATGCAAAAAAATTTAAATAATTCTAAGGTAATATTCATGGTGCTAAATTATCCTTTCAGAGAACAAAAGTTTACCCCGACGATTTAATCTGTTCGGTCACGCATTACTTTCTGAGTTCAAGTCTTACAATAACGTTTTTTTTTTTATGCGCTGTACTTGTATTCAGCACTTGTCTTGCAATCGCTGAACAATGTGCCGCGCGCTCGGTGATAATTGGCATTAACCATTCATGTCAAAGAGGTTGTATAGGATTCCACTAATCAGGTCAGCCACACTGGTGCCTTGCTGTGTACAGTCCCGGTCATAAATATCGTTCACGTGCAACGTGTCTACGATCGTGGAGGCGGGGACCGAACGGGTTCAGTGGCGGTTTCAAGGAGGTGGGCTAAGGTAGCTCGAGCCCCGTCCTTGGAGCTTGATTTCACACTGGATAAAAATTCAATTATTCTTGAAACCAAGTACACTGTTAATAACGCAGAATTGGTATACGCTGTTAACGGTAATCTGAGCATTTTTGAAAACACTGCTTACGATCTACTTGTATGCACATTGTGTATTCTTCCGCCATATAAAAAATTAATGTTGACATGGGCCTGATAGTTTAATTAATGCGTCGGTAAAGTGAAACTATAATGTTGTTAGGAGAATAAATATTCGCGAATTTTATCATCCTCAAACCTATATGTATATTTAAAATACGGGAATCCAAAGAAATAATTTAATTGTTCACAAATGATTACCTACAATTTTAAATTCAACGCTAAGAGAAGGAACTGCTTTCCCTCCGTCGTTACCAACTTTACTACGCTCATGCGAGTCAGTGTGCCCGTTAAAGTATATGCCGGTAGGAGCAGTGACATTTTTCGAAAGTTGATTTCAAAAGTGCTCACGTAACCGTGAACAACACTTACATACTCTTACTGTAGTAACAGGAAAATTTAAGAAGTATTTAGATAGCATATTTACTAAATACTGAAATGTACATGTAGAATTGAAATTGTATGCCCACTGGTTGCATTGGTATGTGATTTTAACGTAATTAATTCTGCCCAGCCACTCAAAGCAGCTTCCTCCTTAACGGCTTTCTATATCCGCCGCTGAGGGACCGCGGTGGTGTAGTGATCAGACAACCCGCCTCCCACCAAGGCGAACCGGGTTCGATTCCCGGCGGGGTCGCTCCGAGATCTTCACACGTGGGAACAGTGCCGGACGATGTCACTGGTCGGCGGGGTTTTTTCGGGTATCTCCCGCTTTCCCCCCTTGAATTCCGACGCTGCTCCATACTCACCTCGCTTCGCCCTCGTCGGGTCTCAAGACCCACGATGTTAAGAGCTGCCCAAATCCCACCACTCCACAATATCCACCACCGAACGGGTAAATCAACTTTATTGAGAACGACATCGCGTTTTGACGACGCGCGGAAAGCGACGCATTGCAGTTGACTGTTTATCTGGCATGTACTGTATGTGTTTGACTGGACGGCGTGAACGAGTAGCTGCTAACCAGATTGCCGGAGGAGATGTTTTGCAGGAGGTGAAGGTGGCGGGAGGAGCTGGCAGTTCCTATTAATTACAGTTTGTCGTTATCTGCCGCCGCGTCTAGGTCACGGCGCGGGTTAAGATGAATAATTACGGCGGGCAGGATGACAGGCTTCCGCTCGTCCCTGGAAAAACCAACTTTCAAAATCCTCCAGTCTTCGCGGCCGTATCGCCCCGCAGCTTCGCGCAAGGCCTGGTCAACATAGTTCACACCGGCGAGCTTCGTCCCGTCATTACAACTGCGAAGGTCTGAGCACTAGGTTTGCATTTCCATACTCGTAAACAACAAATACGAAATCCAGGTCAGAGGTGTCTGAAAAGAGCGAGTGGGGAGGCTCTTAACATCGACGTCTTGAGAGACGATGAAGTNGCGAGTGGGGAGGCTCTTAACATCGACGTCTTGAGAGACGATGAAGTTGAGACGAGGTGAGAATGGAGCAGCACCAGGCTGCGAGGGCGGGAGAAACAGGAGACCCCCGAGAAACCCCGCCAACCAGCGACATCGTCCGGCACTATTCCCACGTGCGAAATTTTGGGGGGAGAATCCTGGCGTCGGAGGTCCCAGGTAGAGGTAGGTCCCAAGTACGTCTCAGGGTTGAACCCAGATATGCAGGATATGCTCTAATCAGGTTGAGAATCTTGCAGCGATGTTGGGGATAAACAAACATGGCCGCAATCGTGCCCGTGGTTGCCTCCCGTCGTAACTAGTTAAACCGAAGTTATGGAAGGGAGAAGGAAAACAGGCATAGGTAATGAAAAAAACCCTTCCAGTCAGAAAATAACTGCAAATTTCCATGCGATAAACCGTTCGAGACAAAAATCTACAAGCACAGGGGAAGGGAGAGAACTATTTATTTGAAAAACATTCGGAAAGCTAGAAGATAAGTGTAACCGGGAGGATTATATTTCTGCTCGTGCCACATTTTATCGTAACCAACCAGAGATGTAGGAGATACCGTGCCTCTGATGGAGGGGCAATGTGCGCTGTTGGGCATA
>NQII01000493.1:1675429-1703863 GCA_002778355.1 Clitarchus hookeri
TAAGGGGAGCGACTTCTGCTATAAATTCCCGGAGCCAATTGCATAGCCCCAGAAACCTTTTTAGCTGCCTCCGGTTGGTTGGTATTCTAGCCTCCTCAATTTCGCGAACTTTTTCGGGCTTCGGATAATTCCCGTCCGGGGTAATTATGTGTCCTAAGAACTCTACCTCGGTTTTCCCGAACTGACACTTCTCCAGTCGGCATGTCAGTCCATGTAGCTCAAAACGTTCCAGCACCTTTTGCAAGTGGACTCAGTGTTCCTCCCAGGTGCGGGAATATATGATTACGTCATCCAGGTACGCTAGGCAAAATTGGCCGTGATAGCCTGTCAGCACTACCGCTGACATTAAGCGCTGGAAAGTTGCAGATGCGTTTTTCAATCCGAAGGGCATTACTCGAAACTGCAGCGTTTCGCCTTCCGGGGTAGTAAATGCCGTATATTTCNCGTGATAGCCTGTCAGCACTACCGCTGACATTAAGCGCTGGAAAGTTGCAGGTGCGTTTTTCAATCCGAAGGGTATTACTCGAAACTGCAGCGTTCCGCCTTCCGGGGTAGTAAATGCCGTATATTTCCGGGACCCTGGGTGTACGGGGATTTGCCAATATCCACTGTGCATGTCTANTTTTTCAATCCGAAGGGCATTACTCGAAACTGCAGCGTTTCGCCTTCCGGGGTAGTAAATGCCGTATATTTCCGGGACCCTGGGTGTACGGGGATTTGCCAATATCCACTGTGCATGTCTAGTGTGGAGAATATGCGTGCGTCCCTTACATCGCGGAGCATGTTGGTTATGTTAATTGTTGGGGGAGCTATTGGATATGCGACATCGTTCAAGGCCTGGTAGTTCACACAAAAACGGAGCTCCCCGTCTTTCTTCGGCACCATTACCACTATGGCGTTATATGGTGAGTCAGTCGGTTCCACTATCCCTTGCTCCTTCATTTCGGCAACCTGGTTTAATATTATCCGCCTGCGGTTATCTGACGGGTTGCCTGGGTGGCAGTATATGGGGTGCGAATCTTTCACCCATATTTCGTGTTGGATGGCCGTCGTCTGTTTCAATCTGTCGGTGTGCTCAAACACGGTTACGTGGGTGTTAAGTACCCGTAGTAGTGTCCTGAGCTGGTCAGTTCCGAGTTGGTGGTTCACCTCCTCACTACAGATTTCCTGGGGTCTCTGTGCGTGTACCGGGGCTTCCCAGTTTACGGCCACCCTATCCTGCTTCCCCAAATATAATCGCTTTTGTCCGCAGTCGATTATACACCCTTGGCTGTGCAGCCAAGGCTGCCCTAGGATAACTTTTTCCACTAAATGTGGAGCGCAAAAGAAGTCAACTTCCATTGTTTCCCCACCCGTGGAAACTGGTAACGTAATCTTCCCCTCGATTGTTAGGTGTGCCCCGTCCTGGGCCATTTGTGTTAGCTGGGGGGGTTTCTCCATTCCCCTTCTCTGTCCCGATGTTAGTAGTTGGCTATCTATGAAATTTCCGGCTGCAGCCGTGTCCAGAATCGCCTTAATATTGTGGGTATTGAGCCGTACTTCGATCCTAGGTGCTTGTGATCCCGGTCGTGGATCGCTTAATGTCAGGATTTGTTTCACCCTTTCCTTTATGCCGGGGGTGGTGGGCGGCTCCAGGTCCCGGCACGCGCGTTTCCCGGATTACCTTTCCCTGTCTTGAGGGCGGAGCCTTCGACAGCTTTTTCCTTTTCGGCGGTGATGCGGGCTTTTACAGTAGGGCAATCGCGGTTCAAATGCCTCCCTGGGCAGTACCAGCACTGGGGTAAGCGTTCCCCTTCGCTTCTTGCTGGTTTGCTATGCTGGGTCTCCGGCCCCATGCAGGTACCCGGGAGGGCGGGCGTCTCGCGTGTCTCACCGGTTGCCCTTTTCTGTTCCAGGTAATCGAATTCTGCATCATTCGCTCGTTGTATTAGTTCTTCCATTAGAATGGCACGCGGGTACTGAAGCGCGCTTCGTATGGCTGGTATTATTAACTTCGTAATAACATGCACTCCCTCGGCTTCTGAGCCCTCAGGGGCGATACGCGAGTACATTTGGGCCTTTCTCCTGATAAAAATCTCCGTCTCTTCCCCGTTTTTCTGTTTCTCCGTGTAAAATTCCGTCCGTAACGTGGTGAGGACTTCTTCCCCCGCGAATTTCTGGTTCAATCGGGTCGTAAATTGCTCCCAGTTCGTCACGAATTCGCCGTATTTGTTCCACCATGTCCGGGCGGTTCCCTTTAACTGCTCTCGCGTTTTTGCTATCCACCGTTTACTCGGAATGCCACCGGCCCGGAACTCTTGTTCGCACGTGGTTATAAATAGTTCGGGGTTCTCATGCGGTCTACCTGAGAACTCTGGTAATATTACTTCCTCGGTCATCTTTTGTTCGCTTTTTACCTTGTCCCCCGGGGTTCGGTCTGGATTAGAAGGGGGTTCCCATTCCGCCCGTCTTTGGCACACTTCGCAATTATACCTCATACCTCTCGTGTTATGGGCCTCTTCGGGCCACCCTAAGCACCTGTTGTGGAAGGTTAGTTGGCAAGTCGCGCAATGCGTTCGGCGTGTCTTGCGTCCCGGGCAAGTAGGGTGGTCGCATCGTGTATGTCGTTCGTGGCAATTAAGGCAAAAATACTCTTTTCCCTGCGTCGGCTGGAAAGTGTCTGGCCAGCCAATGCACTGGTTACAGTGGCGTTGACCGCAAGTGTTACACCGGTGCATGTACAGTCCTGTACCGTGGCACAACGGAGCACTGCACCGCTCCAGCTGTTCTATTCTCTCCTCGTCTCCCGTCCGTAGGTCAGCTATAATCCGGGTCCTTCTCCTAATGGTATCCCTTATCTGTCGGCCTGTACCACGCGATTAGCATTCTCCGGGAATATTAAGCGTCTCAGGGCTTTGAATCTCGGACGTAGCTGACATCACGACTAATCCTGTAGGGGCTTAAACCCTCAATTCGTCTAGCGGTAGTTTTATGTAAGCTGGGCGCCACGGGTTTTATTAAGGCTACCCGAAGCCTGTGGTTCAGCCTGGATAGTTAGGTAGGGGGCGAGCGACTCCTCCTCTCGGGTGTTAGCCTGGTTCTTGTCTGACTGTATACACAGCATTAACTCGCCCCATGCTGGGCGCCAAATTGACTCGACACTTCTCCCACCTATGACTTACAGGCTGCATGCAGGGTCAACACAAAGTCGTACTCGGGTTTAATTTACGCACACTTACGTTTATCATTACCTCAGGTTGCTCCCCTGCGCGGGTATCTAGCGTCGTGACTAATCTAAGTATGAGCGATTCACGTCAAATCTACTTTCAGAATTATAAAAGTGTGACACGTTTTTCAACGAAACTATTAAGCGTGCGTCCAACGTGCTGATCTACGAAAAGAACACACACTTCAGACGAAAGCTGTTAACTACTTTCAAAATATTACGTACGTTGGAAATATAAATTCAGAGTACTCCAAAACCGCTAAAAACGGCCTTTCCAAGGCGCTGTAGCTCAAAATGCACTCATCAGATACATACAAAACTACTATAGGCGCCTGCACTGAACCTTCCTAAAGACTTCCCACTAATAAAATAATATGGTCACCGCTGAAAGTCCCATAGGTACACGCAGCACGACGAGAACACTGCACGCCAGTTCAGAGCCTTGCGCTTAGCGGCGATGGCGTACTTGATGCGCGTGGCAGTGTCGCCCTTATCACTCCCGCGCTTCTCGGCCTAAACGTGGGAAAAAGTTCCAGGTAGACGGGGGCTTTAAAGAGGGCAGGATTTGTGATGAGTAGTGGTTCGGGGATGAGAGCACATACGTGCTTACACTTACACTTCCAGGCTCGGTGCGTTGCGTACATCTAGGCGTTAGTCGCCTGCTTTAACTCTTGTCACACTGTAAAAATTGTCCTTCAAACTGCTTCAACTCAAGCTTGGTCAAATAAAGTTGAACGGTTGTGACGTCACTGAAACGTCATTAACCCCGCTATATTTGTCCGAAAAAGTTGGACGATTCTAAAATATCTTTGATTTTTGACGGACTCGGCCAATCAGAATCGTGCACGACAAAAATAGACTTCACGAAACTTAAAAATAATGAATAATTGCTGGGAACTAAATAACGTTATGAGGATAACTAATTTATATAGAAGCTGCCTGATCTTGAATGAGATTATAAGTGAATACTATTAAGAACTCAGAGGCATTAACTTTTACTGTGCAATAAATATATATGATAAAATCAAATTTTAATTTAGTAAAGAAGTAAAAATAAATCATAACATTTGTTGCGTGTCTTCCTGCAATGGGCTGCAGGAAAACAACAGTATCTCACTTTGAAAATAATTTTTAAACAAAAATTCAGACTGTAACTTTGTAGTAAAAAAAAAGTTGGCATTTTAACATATTTTCAAAGACATTAAAGAATATTTTATAAAATTTGTTGGAAGGAAAAATTTTATGGCTGTATTTCGTCTTCAAATTTTATTGTCAAATATATTTTGAGGTTTTGATTAATTTCCTCAAGTAACTACTTCGTTTTTGTTTCAGTCACTGCTCGCGTCTGTCCGTTTTAGTTCAGCATTAGCTCGCTCCAGAACAACAGAAAAGCCTTTTGATTTATGGCTGGCATGTTGTGTTATTGTTAAACATTGTGTATTGTTTATTTTTCTGTGACTGTCTGAGCATTTTCAAGCGAATAAACAACATTATAAATCAAATCAATCATATTTGAAGGGGAAAATTTGAGAGTGTTACAGGGGCTTTAGAAATGATGTTACTGAAGTGACGTGTGCGCTCGCAGGTTGGACGTGACGGGGTTCGGGCGCAGCGTGTGCGAGCTGAGCGCCACGCCCAGCGGCCAACTCGATGTCGGCTTCGACCTGTACCCCGACCCCGACTTCGACTACTACGAGTGGGACCGCGGCAGCTCGCCCGAGTGCCGCGCCGGCCCGCCCACCTCGCAGCAGCGGCCGCTCGACCGCTGGGGGGCGGTCGCTCAGAAGCCCGCCCCCGCACACCGGCCCTGGAGGCCCTACGGTGGCGGCTGGGGCAACTACGAGCCCGCCCCGCCTACCTGGAGGCCCGCCTGGCGGCCGCACACGGAGCCCGCGCACGGAGCCGTAGGATTCCCCCGCCCCCAGCCTGTGCAACACCCTAGGCCTCAGCCGCCACCAGCACAGGGTGAGTTCACGTCGCCTCCGGTAGAGGAAAACACTGCGTCCGGGGACACGGCTCTCAATGCACTTCTCACTACTAGTAGAGGGAAATACTGCATCCGGGGACATGGCTCGTAGCGCACTTCTCACTCCTCCTAGTAGAGGGAAATACTGCATCCGGGGACACGGCTCTCAATGCACTTCTCACTACTAGTAGAGTAAAACACTGCGTCCAGGGACACGGATCTCAATGCACTTCTCACTACTAGTAGAGGAAAACACTGCGACCGGGGACATGGCTCTCAATGCACTTCTCACTACTAGTAGAGGAAAACACTGCGTCCAGGGACATGGCTCGTAGCGCACTTCTCACTACTAGTAGAGGAAAACACTGCTACCAGGGACACGGCTCTCAATGCACTTCTCACTACTAGTAGAGGAAATCACTGCGTCCGGGGACATGGCTCGTAGCGCACTTCTCACTACTAGGGAAATACTGCGTCCGGGGACATGGCTCTTAGCGCACTTCTCACTACTAGTAGAGTAAAACACTGCGTCCAGGGACACGGCTCTCAATGAACTTCTCACTACTAGTAGAGGAAAACACTGCGACCGGGGACATGGCTCTCAATGCACTTCTCACTACTAGTAGAGGAAAACACTGCGTCCAGGGACATGGCTCGTAGCGCACTTCTCACTACTAGTAGAGGAAAACACTGCTACCAGGGACACGGCTCTCAATGCACTTCTCACTACTAGTAGAGGAAATCACTGCGTCCGGGGACATGGCTCGTAGCGCACTTCTCACTACTAGGGAAATACTGCGTCCGGGGACATGGCTCTTAGCGCACTTCTCACTACTAGTAGAGTAAAACACTGCGTCCAGGGACACGGATCTCAATGAACTTCTCACTACTAGTAGAGGAAAACACTGCGACCAGGGACACGGCTCTCAATGCACTTCTCACTACTAGTAGAGGAAAACACTGCGTCCAGGGACATGGCTCGTAGCGCACTTCTCACTACTAGTAGAGGAAAACACTGCTACCAGGGACACGGCTCTCAATGCACTTCTCACTACTAGTAGAGGAAAACACTGCGTCCAGGGACATGGCTCGTAGCGCACTTCTCACTACTAGTAGAGGAAAACACTGCTACCAGGGACACGGCTCTCAATGCACTTCTCACTACTAGTAGAGGAAAACACTGCGTCCAGGGACATGGCTCGTAGCGCACTTCTCACTACTAGTAGAGGAAAACACTGCTACCAGGGACACGGCTCTCAATGCACTTCTCACTACTAGTAGAGGAAAACACTGCGTCCAGGGACATGGCTCGTAGCGCACTTCTCACTACTAGTAGAGGAAAACACTGCTACCAGGGACACGGCTCTCAATGCACTTCTCACTACTAGTAGAGGAAAACACTGCGTCCAGGGACATGGCTCGTAGCGCACTTCTCACTACTAGTAGAGGAAAACACTGCTACCAGGGACACGGCTCTCAATGCACTTCTCACTACTAGTAGAGGAAAACACTGAGTCCGGGGACATGGCTCGTAGCGCACTTCTCACTACTAGTAGAGGGAAATACTGCGCCCGGGGACACGGCTCTCAATTCACTTCTCACTACTAGTAGAGGAAAACACTGAGTCCGGGGACATGGCTCGTAGCGCACTTCTCACTACTAGTAGAGGGAAATACTGCGACCGGGGACATGGCTCTCAATGCACTTCTCACTACTAGTAGAGGAAAACACTGCGTCCAGGGACATGGCTCGTAGCGCACTTCTCACTACTAGTAGAGGAAAACACTGCTACCAGGGACACGGCTCTCAATGCACTTCTCACTACTAGTAGAGGAAAACACTGAGTCCGGGGACATGGCTCGTAGCGCACTTCTCACTACTAGTAGAGGGAAATACTGCGCCCGGGGACACGGCTCTCAATTCACTTCTCACTACTAGTAGAGGAAAACACTGAGTCCGGGGACATGGCTCGTAGCGCACTTCTCACTACTAGTAGAGGGAAATACTGCGCCCAGGGACACGGCTCTCAATGCACTTCTCACTACTAGTAGAGGAAAACACTGAGTCCGGGGACATGGCTCGTAGCGCACTTCTCACTACTAGTAGAGGGAAATACTGCGTCCGGGGACACGGCTCTCAATACACTTCTCACTACTAGTAGAGGAAAACACTGCGTCTGGGGACATGGCTCGTAGAGCACTTCTCACTACTAGTAGAGGAAAACACTGCGTCCAGGGACACGGCTCTCAATGCACTTCTCACTACTAGTAGAGGGAAATACTGCATCCGGGGACATGGCTCATAGCGCACTTCTCACTCCTCCTAGTAGAGGGAAATACTGCATCCAGGGACACGGCTCTCAATGCACTTCTCACTAGTGTTTTTAGAGAGAAATACTGCATCTGGGATCATGGCTCTCAGTACACTTAACACTCATCCTACTAGAGGGAAATACTACGTCTGGGGACACTGCTCTCAGCACATTCCTTACTCCTTCTAGTGGAGGGAAATACTGCGACTGGGGCACAGCTCTAAGCATCCTTATCACTCATCCTAGTAGATGGAAACACTGCTTCCGGGAACAACACTTCTCTCTTCTGCACTCATTATTTAAAGCAGGTGTTCCCATTTTTTTCATCACTGAGTACTACTTGGCATTGCTATGATCATTAGAAGTACTACCTAGATACCAAGGGTGCATGGCAAGTTCGAATTTTTGCAGATTTTAGCAAATTTCGGGGTTTCCAAGATAGGGAAAAGTAAAATTGGGGGGGGGGGGGAAATAGGGATTTTTAGGAGAAACGAGATATTTCTGTAAAACAAAAGAGTAATTTTAAATAAGAAAAGAAAAAATTACAATTTTTTAACGTTGTCGAATACCGCCTGAATTGCCTTCATGTACCACCAATGGTACACATACCACCAGTTCCGAACCCCTGATTAAAAATATTTATTGTACATAGTTTTTCAAGCTTAATATTAACATTGACACATATTTTAAAAAGAACTTAGATCATCCACTTAAAAAAGACGATAAATGGAGGACAAGCTGCTACGCAGTTAAAGGTATCTATAGCTGTGCATTTAGCACACCAGCTTTCCAAGTTTGAACCTTGGCTAATACCAGACATTCATACGGAAATGTGCTCTGACACCACCAATGACTAATGAGTTTTCTTTGGTTTCTCCTATTTCCCATACTTATGCCATGTTGGATCTCATTTCACGGAGGACAGAATGACAACACACTGGTGGGTATTCTCCATTCCCATACACTCCAACCAATATAGTGCACCTCTACATTTTCATTATAATCACAATATACATTTTACATTACATTGATTTGTCTTTTGTTAATCAATCACTTCTTGGGTCATTCAGCATTTATGTTTTCTTGGAACTTATTTTAAACACTTTAGATATGTAATTCTTCTCTATTATTTAAAATTTTCTCATGTAATTTTCTTTTACATTGCTGAATCTGCTGACTTATCCCTACAGCATGTAGCTGATCTCTTATTTCATGGTTAATTTTTTAATATCTTGACCTGTAACCTGATGTTCTCTATAGCTTCATTTCAGTGTCTTTTGTTCTCCTTTCCCAAGTCCAGGTTAGTTATTCTAACTATACTCAACATGCATTAGTGTATTTGCAATCTTTCCCCATACCTATGAGACTTCACAGTCTACATAAGCTCAAAATCTTGAATGTTTTTAAATGTTTGATTGCCAGTTAAGATTGTAGCTGAAAGATATTCTTTCCCCCAAAATGTTGTTTTCTTTGTTCAGTGCAAGGAGTATACAGTTTTCTAATTTGACAGCACAAAACAAATAAATATGATTGCAAAAATACATTATCAAATATATACCTGTACATTATTGGTTAGGATATTTTTTTGTGAAAATATTTTATGACTTGTTGCATTTCAAAATATTTTATGTCAGATCCTTTTTCATCATAGGGTGGTTAACTGTTAGGAGTCTTAAATGCCGGTTTATGAATACCACACATTCAAATCTGATTAACCCAGTCAAGAAAGTACATCTTCTAACAAAGACCAGAGAAATTATGTAGGTGTACGTGAAGGTTTTTGAGGCGTAACTTCCACTGAAATCATTTTGCAAATAAAAAGTATCCCTAAACTATTGTTCTTGATAGTTTATCAATATTTTCGTTTATGCCTTAAAAACTATGTAGGTGATAACAGACATCCTTGGCATAACATTTGTGAAAGCTCTCACTTTTATTAACAACATATGCTCATGTCCTACAAAAATGGGGTCTCCTTGTAAATAGCAATTGCGTGATAAGTCACAGAGCAAGTTGAGTGGTACGTTGTGTGGTGTTGGCAGATTGCTTCCTGAGATACCGCACTGGGTTCCGGCTGGACCGGCGGGCGGTGAGGGTGTCGCTGTCCGTGCTGTCCGTGCACAAGTGCGAGGCAGAGTGCGGCAACCAGAAGCACTTCATCTGCAACACCTTCAGCTTCAGGTGAGCCCCAGGGACAGGTAACACACACCGCACATGACTGCAGAGACTTCCTCTTCAGGTATTGTCTACACACCTCATTCTGCGGCTCTGTGGGAACATTTTCTTGAAGTTTACACAGCTGTAGTACAGATGATGGTAACAAGAACTAGGGAGTTTGTTCCTGTTTTACTGAACACTTCTGAATACCATAAGGGAGTGAAGAGATTTGGGTGGCTCTTAACATTGAGGTCTTGAGAGCCAATAAGAATGAGGGGGGACCAATATGAGTATGGAACAGCACCAGAATGCAAGGGTGGGGGAAACGGGAGATCCCAGACAAAGCCCGCTGACCAGCAGCATCGCCTGGCACAATTCCCACATGCGAAAATCCGGGGGGCGACCCTGCCAGGAATCGAATTCGGTTCGCCTTGATGGGAGGCGAGTAGTCTAACCCTTACACCACCGCATCCCTGAAGACCCTAAGCAGTTCACTCTTTCCGTCTCCTGTTTATCCTCACAAATGCAAAAATTAATATTTCTATGGACTTAACAGCTATTATCCGAGAGTTAACAAAGTATAACTGCGAAACTTTTAAAATCATAATTTCATTACAAGTATTTCAATTTACACTCACATGGGTAAAAAATTTAATACAATTAATTACAATGTCCACTAATTGAAGTATTAAATTTGCCATGAATGTGATCTTCAAAGGAACTGCTGAGGAAGAATGAGGTCAGGCCGGACTGAATTGCAACTCGGTCTATTGCGAAATAGAGGGAACTGTGGAAGGGTGCCAACCCGTGAGAGATGCACAGACACAAAGGGAGCAGTAGACACTTACCTCAGGGCTGTAATTATGTCCTCCAGATAGAGATCAGAAGCATGTAGGGTAAACCTGAGGCTGTGGCCCAGGTTTACTAGGCCACAGCCTCCCGTGTATTCGGGATCCGGAAAACAACTCAGGCTACTCAGTACGCCATATGCCATTGTCACACATGTCTTAATAGGAAGCACTCCAACACATCACTCTGTTTTAATCACTGGCAGATAAAGTCCTCAATTAGTCACACATGGGAGTTGATTGCCTAGGGCGTACTCTAGTATACGTATACACACTTGTCCGGCACGGCTGCTCAAGATCGACTGCCGGCCGACTGTTATGGCACTAGGCAACTCACATTCAATCCCCCATGTTCATGAACATGGTATAGTCTTCTGACTCTCCCCACCCCCTCTTGCACTGGGGTGACCAACTCACTGCATCTGTGTTCGTGCAGGGAGTGGTCCACACAGCCTCAGTCCTGTGCCAGAGTGGGGTGCACTCAAGTGCATATGTCATACTTTTAGTAAGACCTTAAGGCAGAAAAAAAAACATAAGTTTTTCCTTATTCAGTACTAACACTACTGTAATTAATCCGTCTAATGTTTAGAATAAAATGTAGTATATATGCTGCCACTGTTGACAGGAATTCTGTTTCAAAGAGTGATTTCAAAAGTGTTTAACAACTGTGAACCAGCTTTGCTCACAGTCATGCCTGGCACACTGCAACATGCTCAAGCCAACCAGGCATCATAAATCTGCAGTGGCTCACCCCTGCCTTCTGCAGAAAAATTTAGATAAAATGTTTTAATTTATTAATTTTAATTTTATTTATTTATTTATCTACTGGCAAATTCAGCCACAGGCTGGTTTACAACCGTATGTGCTCAAACAAACTGTTGAATTTAACATTGCAAACATCTTACAACACACACAGAATAAATTTAGGGCCTATACTTAATCAACAATAATGAACTTACACATTTTTTGAGAAAACAGGCATCATTATCGTAGCGGCTGATACAGGCTCTGTTCACAGTAAAGTGAGCATTTTTGAAAGCCCTGCTTAAGATCTACTTTTCTCATTTTGTTTCCTTTTGCCATATCTAAATTTCACATTGCCATGGACCTAATGACTATTTATTCACCAGTTGATTGGAAATATGAAATTGTTAGGAACATAAATGTATGACAAATATATGAATTAAGGGGGAAAAACACCAACATGGTTAGCCATAAATTTAAACATTTCACTCACAATACAATACCAAGACTTGGAACTATTTTACTCTATTTGCTGTCAACTTAATTGGGGGTGGCATACTAATATGCAGTGATATTTTTAAGGATGATTTCAAAAGAACTTGCTTTACCAAGAACAGGCTATAACTAAAGACCCTGAAATTTGGCGGATTCAGTCGGTCACAAACTAGACCCCACAATATTTTGTGTAATTGAGTCTCATTTACCGGTTGACTGGTTGTTGCTCTAGTTTGGCCCCAGGCCAGGTAGCAAGAAATTAAATCCCTGTTTTCCTTTCAAGATTGTTATTGGTAGAGAGTTGTTCGAGGTACCAACAAACTAAGGTTGAATAGAGGCGGAATCTCAAATGTGCATGTGATTGAAGTTTGACTTGTCCTCGAATGAATTGGCAAAATGTCCGGGTCTGTACCGACAATGGCCGATCCACGAGACATTGCTGTAGCTGCGAGTAGTGTGTTGACGTGTGGCTGCAGGTACAGCCAGGAGCCGAGCTTCCCCAGGGACAACTGCCAACTGAGCGAGCGGCCGTACCGCGACCTCGACCCCTACACCGACCTGCTGCCGGACCGCGACTACGACATCTACGTGCGCGACGAGCACTCCAGCAGCTGCCGGCCACCCTTCGTCGTGCACAAGCCTCCCCCGCGAGGAGAGATAGGTGAGCCACCTCGTGCCTTATTTCACTCTCTGTCTACATCCACCGTCAAACTGTGTTGTTCACTCCCGCCTATACTAGCATGTTGTTACTGAGCGAAGTGGCACGGTGGTCGCCATCTTGATTTTTGTTTTCCATGGTTACCCAAAATCACTCCCGACGAATGCTGGGATGGTTCCTTACTGCAGCTAAGGTTAGTTATACTCAGGTTAGGAACAAAACGATTTTTCTTATGGGAGAAATTGGGATAGGGGAAATTTTCACTGCTAAGTACATAGTGTTCCAAAGAGGTCACTTGTAATTAAAATGTTAAGCTACGTGAATAATAAAAAAGAAATATTTTACATATTTTATTTTATATTTCATTTATTATTATTTCAATTACTTTGTTTTTTAATGTATAAAATAGAAAAAATCCGGTTTAGACGTGACACTAGCGTGTACTTAGTGGCGAAAAATATTAGTTGCCGAACTAAAAGCATTGAGCTTCTCAACCTGAGTAGAATTAACCTTGCGGCAGGCCATGGCTATACTGTGTACCATATAAGGAGGCCACATTCTTGACAGTTGACAATCGCCACGCCTTTTCGTTTATGTATCCATTCGCCATCAAATGGTGTGTCAAGAATAGGTTTTGATGTGGCGAGTCAGCACGTCCAGGAGGTGCTGCTACGTGTGGCAATTGGTGAACTGCTTGAGTGGCGCTGCATTCGTAAACGGAGCTTGGTGGACGTGTGTAGGGTCGTTCGTAAACGCGGTACACTAAATATATGTTACTTTAAAAATTATACAGAGCTCGCGGGAAAATAAAACCATTTGTATATGCGCGTAAACACGTTATTTTAACAACCAAACTATAATATGTTTCTGGGTGTAGTACGGGATATGGGTAACAGATAGCGTGGAAGTGCATGTTGTAACAGATGGCGCACCTGTAAATCACAAGATGGCAGCACATGATTGGAGAGTCTGGAAACTTTCGATTTTTTCGTTACATTTGGATACAGATCGTTCTATTGTGTATCTCATTTTGAACACCTATACATTACTATTTTATCACGAAGTTTCGTTTCTGCAACTAAAAACTGCTGTTTTATGACCACGTAAAATAAAATGTATTAATTAATCTACGAACTCTTTCTTATCCGCGTATTTTCTGCTTGTCTGATGTGCGTCGGCACTGCTCTCAGAATAGCCAACATAATATTAACTTTTGTTCGTTCGTGTATCAGCTGATACAGGATTTTGTAAATTGCACGTTGTTTGTTTTGAATACATGAGTTTGCCACTCACTGACTGTCAGAATGTGGCCTTCTTATATTAAATGAACTCTAATTCCTTCCCTTCTGCTTCTCTGAGGAAGTTGCTGAATCTTAAACGACCTTGCTGGCGATGAGACGTTCAGACTGACCTACCTACTTACCTAGCAGTTTATGTTTGTTGTTTAATTAAATTGGTTTTAATTTCTTCAGACGTAATTTTTCAGCATAACGTCAGTTTTACTTGTTTAAACTTCACATAATTTTCACAGACACAAAACACTATACAGTCCCGCCCGCCATATTTGTTTTTACTACTATTGCCACTACTTCCGCGTTTTCGGAAATTCACTAGTAGATCCACCAGTGGTGAATGTTCTGGTGTACACCGGTGTAGAGAATTTCAGAACATCTGGTTGTTTATATATTTTGTGTTTAGAATGCGAATGAATAAATCAATACATGCAAAATAACTTTATAACATAGGAAACCAATATTGAAAACTGTGCTAACATATTTTCTATTAAACATGCTCTTTCTTTATAAAATACAAATTAAATCTCACATTTTTCTGCGATGTTTACGCACAGTTCAAGGCACAAATTTTTTCCGTTGATGTTCCGGTGCACAACCACCAGATCCACCGATGTTTCAGACCGGCTGAACCGGTGGATACATCGATTCAACCGAACTCGACCAAAACATTAGTTTCCGAACGTCCGGTGTCCATCGGGGGATGCACCGGTGAATTTCCAAAAACACAGCTTGAATAAAGACCAATTCAAAGTAAACAAATCACACAGTAAACATAGCCTCGGAAAGGGTTTACAGTACATAAAATTGAGAATTATTCGAGTCCATGAGAATCTGTTTACCAAAATTGTTGTACGGGGTTCTCAAAGTGGTAAAGCGTAACATTAAAAAAAATATAAATATAACAGTATTGAAATGTTGTATTGTTTCGGGTGCCGCGGCTCGTTATCACGTTATATTTAAAATATTGCAGCCTCGCCGTTGGGCGCCATGTTGTAATAGATGCGTCTCTTTCGTTACATTCGTATTTAGAATTTTAGCATAATGCAGCCTCAAAGGTTAGGCGCCATCTTGTAACGTTCAGCCGCTTACACTGCCGACTGTTTATTTGCCACGGCTTGCTCAGGGTAGAAACACGAGACTCAGTTAATTGAACACTAGTTAAATTTGAAATAAAGTTCAAGTTCGAAGTTAGTTTGTTCTATACTTTATTTATCATTTTTTGAATGACACAGTTCACAGATGAATTACCGGTATTCAGAGTACGAACCGTACCGAGATAAATATCCAAGTACAGAACAGCGTCACAGTGGTTTACCGTTTATTAATGTCTAAAAACTTGCATCGCAAGACTAATTTACGAAGGCAGGAGGGATGTTCGTTCCCTCCTGGCACCCTAACGACCTCCCACACCGGCGGAAATAAGTTTAAGACTTTAGGTTAAGTTGAAATGATGTGAAAAGAATTAACGGTCGCGGGTGCTTGCCGGTGTGGGTGAAGTACTTCACGCCTGATGCGTCTTCTTACGCTCGATGCGTCCTCTTCGACGGTTGGTTACCTTCTTTTTTTAGGCGATAGACCCCACTAGTATATATATGCAGGCCTATCGCCCCCTTCTCCTAGATAAGCACCTGGCATCCAGCATCTGCCAGCAGCGTCATCTAAACTGCACGTGTCCCGCGCTCAACACGTTATCGACTGCTGCGCCGTCAACAGAAACTAACCTCTCGTACAACAAAAACTTGTTGACTTTGCCTGAAACTGCGCTGGAGGAACTAAAACTGTAGACGCATTCAAAATCCCGATAACTAACCTCTCGTTTCATATAAAATTTGGATGACGCAGTAAAACTGCGCAGAAGGAACTAAAACTTGTCGACGTCGCTGTTACAAGAAACGAACTAATCTAAGTAATGATAACACTTCCCAAAACACTGAAAACAACTGACGTTCGAAATGAAACGGTTACCGGACTACTGATAAAATGCAAACAGCAGACGTCCGCCCTTTAACCTACAAATGCACACGTCTGTCTGAAAAACAAACACGGGAAACGAGCTACCACGGCTTTAAACTGAAATACGATAAAAATATTACGACGTTTTCCAGAGCTTCATACACCCGAAAGAATTTTACACCCACGTCCCGAAAAATTACGAATATTGCATCATTACAATGTTTTAACACGTTACAATGTTATCATAATTGTACACATAAGTGTTATATTAAATATACTTCAATAAACTTGTCAATTCAGACGGAAGCTGTCATCTTGGTTTGGATTTTTTTTTAAATGCCACATCAAATAAGCTGAAATACTGAAATTCACAAAATGTTTCCAAAAATTATCATTTTTTGAGTGTGTCACTATGGGTTGAATATTGGTGGCCATGCTTTCTAAGGAATCGAACCAGTGTGATTTGAAGGCCAAACTTTACTGTAATGTTTCATACCCAATATTCAGCATGACTCTTGACATACTTTATGAGCCTCAAGTACGTTATAAGTGGTTCACTGTAAAGTGAACACTTTTGAGGCCCTAGTTACTTTTTACTTATTAGTCAATTTTTATCCTTCCACCACATTTTGAAATAAATATTGCTATGTGAATAATAAACACAGTGTATGTATTTCACCGGACTCAAAAGTTAACGTTGACGTGTGACGGGTACAGGGGATAGGCATTGCACTGTTTTCACACCCTGCCATAGTTAGCAAGGGCAGGCAGGTGACAACGAAACTTCGGGGAAAAACCACCGGGGCTGCCCCGACGTATAAACATACAAGGTAAGTCCCGAAAAATAGTTGATATAAGCCCTCGGCGAAGGAATCAAGGGAACCCCTTACGAGATTAGTGCAGACACAGCTCCCAGTAATCCCCGGAAACATCCTACCCCACCCTCCCTCCACCATCGTAGGAGAGCGCAAGCCGCTGACGAGACACGAAATCCTACACAAAAAACGCGCGAGGTACACAGGGGATTTCCCGTTATCTCTCTCTCGAGAAACTGCTGACAGCCAACTTGAATATAGCGGGAGACGGGTTAAATTCAGGAGCAGCCGAGGAAAGGGGATTCAGTCGTAATCAGTTGTTTACTATGAGTTGTTCAGCCGCGATGCGAGGCGGAGGAGGCAGTTAGTGCGAGAGGCAGTCGTATCACCAGGCCGGATCTCGGACCCGGCCCAGGCAGTAATGTACAATCAGTTGTTCGCAGTCAGTTGTTCGGGAGCAATTGTCGCCAGCCGAGGCGGGAGTGGTTCGGCGGTACAGCCGCGAGACGAGATAGATGCAGCCGAAACGGAAGTAATCAGTCGTGTGATGAGAACAGTGCCAAGAATATGAGTACATTCCTGGAAACGAGTGGCAGCCCCAGTCCGAGAGGCGCCATTCCCCGAGAAGACCTAGTCGTGCGCCGGATGGCGACGAGGCAAGCAGTCAGTCAGTCAGTAAGACAATTGTGATGTCACCGAGGAGAGAACCCAGGAACCGCAGAAACTTCATGTGTAAATTCCTGAGACAACCCCAGTAAAAGTGCCAAGAACTTATGAGTCCAATTTCCGAAAACGTAGTGGCAGTTTCCGAGGTGGGGAAGTCAGAAACGCGAGCCGGACCGTTGCGGACGTCTACACAGGACGAGGAGACGCGCTCTCCAACAAGGAACGCCAGCCGAGGTTGCAGAGAAAGCCCAAATCCCGGGAAACCAATCCCGACCTTCCAAGAGAGTCAGTCAAAGCCGCAGGAAGAAGCCAGCTGAGTGCAGCACGCCAACGAGAGCCAGTCTGAGGGCCCGACTATGGGCCACTTAACTAACTATGCCTCAGCTACCAACGAAGGCAACTCACCAAAAGCCGCAGTCACAGATAAACGTCTCCCTTCAACAACCTTCCCCGACGCATAGTATTCAGCCCACCAGTCCTTCAGGCCTACCACTTGTAGAGGGGTTCAGTCTCGCCAGTATGTGTAAATACCTATGTGACCTTCAGACCCATAAATTACTGGTGTGTTAAATAATGGAGAATACGAGTATTTGTTTACCCCTAACGCAAGGTAAGACTACACTAAAATATATTTATTGACTATCATTCCAAATGAAAGGGCTCCAAAAAGTGGTCACTTTACCGTGAATAGCCTATGCCAAATGATTCTGAGGCTATTTCCCATGGCGTAACAATAACAAAGAGGAGGGGCAGGGTATACACTGCCTCTCCCTGAATTTAGGAAAGAGTGACCATGACAGTAAATGGCCACCCAAACTGATTTTGCTCACTGAGATGCACTGACATGTATATAGTAAAAAATATATAATGTTTGTCATCGCAATGATGTACCTAAATAAATGCAGCACTTAAAATTTTATTTTAAATTGAATTTCTGCAATGACTACTGTAAAAATCGTTATAATATATTTCTGATACCTATATACATCTTCACTTCTGGGATATTGACATTTATCTACTTTTTATGCAACGTGTAATTTAGGTTTTGATTGCACCAAAATTAAATGTGCAATAGAAGCAAATATTTCTTTATGGGCATCTAAAGGCTTGCCCCCTCCTAAGTTGGTGACTGTTTCGCCAGTGTGTCAGGCAGGTCCATCACCATTAGACATGGTGTGTTTAATCATTAACTTGAACTTTTATTGCAACTACGTCACACCTATGCGGCATCTCGATCCAGTGGTCAGTCGCTAGCCTTTCACCGCTGTGGGATTTCCTCGGGGTGCTCCCATTTACTCGTATGGGCTTCAGACATCTGGTATGCCCATACACCCCACCTCAGCAGACTAGCCGGGACAGACAAGTCTATATCTTGAGTAGCTTAGCGCCTTAGCTCCTGTAAGCACCAAAAGCCTACCTCAGGCAAGAAAAACCTGCAGTATGATGTTATTGCACTAAACAATCATGCTAATATAGTGTCATTAATTAAACTATCTGGGAGCTATTGGCTAAATATTTAGTTGTATATTTTTATGTATTAATTTTAATTTAGATTAAAATTTACTAAAGGTACGTAATAAGAAGTTTTAAATATATTGTTACAATTAATTGTAAGAGATCTGAATTTTAATCATAAGTTCACCTAATAAAATTGCATAGTATTTTCTACATACACTTGTTTCAAATCTAAGTTAATTTAAAGTGACAAGATTTCAGTGAAGACTGAATGCGTTTTTAGTTTTTAAAAGCAAATGTTGACACATCTAAATATATAACTGGTTAACTGCATGTGTACTCATTTTAGATTGGAAACTACAAGTGTCTAAAAGAAACAAAAAAATTTTTTTTAAGGAAACTATTCTCAAAGTGACATGACTTATTTGAAATTTAGAATTAATAGTCTTATGTAAAGTTATTAATGAGAGTTGAAATTTTTAAATTTACAAAGCCCAGCTTTTAAGTGTAATTTCTGTTGATTGAGGTTATTATTAGGTGAATTTGTTAATAAATTATATTTTAATGTGAAATAATCATGACTAAGTTTGCATATCTTGTTGTAACTGACTAATATTGCATGACTGCAAGAAGTCGTCAATAAATAAATTAAAACAAAAAAAGTAATAACAGTAAATAAATATATTTTATTTTAGCCGTAGACGTTAACTTCCAAGTGTGGTTGAATACACACACTTTGTTTATATTCCTTACATGGCAATATTTATTTACAAAAATGTTTAAATGATAAAAAAAATGGCTTAACGGAAAAAATAACTAAGGCCTCAAAAGTGCTCACTTTATCGTGAATGGATTATAGATATTTGTAGATGTACATATATAGCTGTATAAAGATGTGGATCAATAGAATAACTGATTGGCTGATTGGTCACTGCTTTTCTAAACATCACCACTTCTATTCCAGGTCAGTTTATGACTCACATACTATGCTTACCTAAACTTACATCTAAAAAGACACACATAGCCATGGTTTGCCTGGCAAACAAACCTGGGCCATGTAATCTAAAGCAGCTTTAAGGTCTTCATGCAGAGAGTTCACCAAGGCGCACTTGGAAACTTAAACGCCAACACGGTGGGTGATACGTGCTAGATGATGCGATGCTCTGACAGAACCGTGTACGTGTTCTTGCAGAGTGCTTCATCAGGGTGCGCACGGGCCAGCGGCTCGACCGTGCCGTGGTGAAGGAGGCTCTGAGCGTACACTCTGTGGTCGACTGCGAGATTGAGTGCCTGCGATCCCGCTTCTTCACCTGCCGACTCTTCAGCTACAGGTATCCTGTGCAATGCCACGCTGTACATCTAAGTCGGTGTTGTGTGCAGGTTCATAATCGAAATTAATGTAGAGAAAGTTCAGTTCTTGAAGTGGAAAATGAACTTATAGGTTTGAGTTCAATTTATCTAATAAGTTCATGCTCGAGTTTAAGTGCTTCTTAAAGAGTCACTAGGTTCATTAAAAATTCTTAGGCAAGAAATGAAAATCTCATATTAATAGGGTCCGCTGTGGTTAGACTACTCGCCTCCCACCTGGACGAACCGGGCTCGATTCCCGGCAGGGTCGCTACCGGATTTTCGCATGCGGGATTTGTGCCGGACGATACTGCTAGTCAGTGAATTTTCTTCTGAATCTTTTGTTTCTCCTGCCCTTGCTTTCCAGTAATGCTCCATACTCACCTTGCTTCACCCTCATAGGTTCTCATGTTAAAATAAAACCCAAACCTCTCCAATTAAAGTAATAGCTAACAAGAAAAAAAATTATAGACACATTTACACACAAACTTTAAAACTTGTTATTTTGGTATTTTATGTTTACAAAAATCCCACAATTATGGCTCTGGGCTGATAACAAAGGCATTGTTATGCAAGTACAGCCCTAAAATAGTTGACCATTAATGGAGTCACAATTGAAGATGAAGAATATCTTTGAAATGCTTGCAGGCCAAAATGTTAATTTTTCTTCTAGAAAAAAAAAAGAAAGAAAAAAATTAAAATTTTAGGAATAACATTTTCAGAATTGGAAAACTATGCTAGCATTTTATACCTGCTGATGGAAATGAGAGGTACCTATCAAGTTCTGTTTACCTAGTCATGCTAGGGTTGTCTAGTTGCACTAGGGCTGTCTAGTGACTAACGACTGCCGGCAATCTACAATTAAACAGCAGAGCAGACTGCTCACAAAAGCCACATGAGATGAGCACTGTACTAAGAAAAGTTTACAGTGCAAAGGCATACAAAGATTCCGTTCTTAACTAAGGATAAAAGAAATTACTGTAACTTGTCCAAGTTAGTTTTGGGAACTATAAAAATTTTTTTAGGACAATTATACATAAGGTGTTAATAATAAGTGAATTAAAGTTGACGAAGGTGTTCACTTATGTTACAAAAGCATCTTACTCAAAGCAGGAGGAAGGTGAAAAAAACTGGGGCTACATTGTGGTATGTCGGGATGTGTTTCAACATTACATGTAAAACAAATGAAAATTACATAAAATGACTCTAAAAGCAATTATGTGGTGGAATCATGCCAATTAGCACCCACAAATATCTGTTTAATTTTCACAAATATTTTCATTACTCATGATAGTGTTTTTACAATTCAGTATGAAGAACCTGATATGAAAAAACAACAGGCATTAGAGTGGAAAGTGTGTGTGGGGAGGGGGGGGGGAGCAAACGTTTCAACTCGTTTGCAGGATGAGTATAAAAGAATACCCCAACTTTGAAGGTCTATAATATCAAAACCAAACATCATACAACCTTGATTAACCAATCAAATGAACCATGGAACCATTAATTTTGTTTACCATACAATCATAAATGTTCAATGTGACCACCTGAACGACATCTACGCGATAATCAAACTCGTTCCACACTCTTGTCATACTATATAACTCAGTTGGTGGAATAACTGTAATATCAGCGGAGTATATTTATTTACCATGTGGAATAAATGAGAATTAATTATTGATAACATTCTGAGAATGATTAGATAAGTGACAGTAGTACAAAAAGTCAAAAGATAATTGCCTCGAAAAAAAATTAAATGATGTTCTGTGTCCTAACAAAATCACATTTTCAAAAATGAATCTCAATATAAGTAACGGCCATCCGTGCACTAGTTGGCCAGCTGGTTGCCGCAACCATCTGGATCGTGAGCAGCCCGCAGGCGACCACGTCCTGATCGCCACGACACGTCACTGTAGTTTCTGGTTGCTGGGACCACGGGTTGCACAGCCTGGTCGACTAGTGCACGAGCATCCTAAGTAGCAAACGTGCAATGACGACAGTATACTGCAGAGAGCACTCGCCGTGGATGTGGCAGGTACGGATCACCCGTGATCGGTGGCTCCCCGCACAACTGCCAGCTGTCTGACTGGCCCTTCACCGAGCTGGACCCGCGCCGGGATGTGCTGGAGGACACGGAGTCCGAGCTGTACGAGCGAGGTAGCTACGGCCACGGCTGCGAGGTGGATCGCCGCCCTCCTGCGCTGCCCCCTCGCCCAGGAGATGCCCGTGAGTGTCGCCGCAGTCTTCTGCCTCTGTCCTATCCCAAGTTTTCTTCTCCCTCTACGTCTCATCTTGAAACTGAACTCACAGTTTGCGTAGCAGCTACAGCATTCAGCCTTCCACCAAGGCGAACCAGGTTAAATTTCTGGTGGGACCATTCCCAGATTTTCACATCTGGGAATCATGTCTGTCGGATGATGCTGCTACTGGTCGGCAGGTTTTCTCAGGGATCTCCTGTCCCTCCCCCTGCATTCTGGCGGTACTTCATATCTACCTAATAGGCTCACAAGACCTCATTTTCAATAGCCGCCAAACTTCTCCAATCCATAGTTGGTTACCATGCTTGTACAAAACCAACGTAATTTGATCAAAAATACATAGTGAAGAAATTCAGACGTGGATTAAAGAAATTCAGACGTGGATTAAACATGATGGCTGTAACCTAAACAAACTTTAACAATTTTTCATTACATTCCATTACCTATGATTTAAAAAGAATGAATATGCAGAACAGTGTCCCCCTGAGTTTTTGTATGCCTGAACAGGCTAATAATTGTGCACATAATGTGATATGTGATACAGCAACATTCAGCATGTAAAAGCTAAACTACGCCAAGCTTGTAATAACTGAATGTATATCTCGCTGCACATGCATGGAACCTGGTAGTTGCCACTGAAATAAATAATACAACCATAATACCAACGTTTAGGTTGTTAATTTGATCTTAATTAGCTGCATTAAGAGAGGGGTTTTTATTATGAAGTCATTTTTTCATCGCTTTTCTTGGTAAATACCTGCACATTTTCTAAAGAATGCATTCCATCCATTATGTTAAGTTTCATACTAACCATGCCTGAAATAAAAAATGAATTATTATCATTATCATAATTATCACTGTAATTAGTATTGTCACTGCTGTGTGCAATCAAAGTCTAATTGGGTTCATGTAAATATATAACTTATGTATAGAACATTTGTAGACGTTATGGTAATCCCAGTCTTGCATAAACAACTGCCAGTCACACATGTCTAACATATGATATGACGTACTTGTACCGCAGAATGTTACGTGGGCTATGGGAGACCAGCCCGCTTGCTGCCATCTTCTGCGAAGAGCTCACTGTCTGTGCCCTCCGAGGACGACTGTAAGGCAGAATGTACCAAGATCAGGGACAAATTTATATTCTACTGTGCAGCGTTCAGCTTCCGGTAAGCCAGCCAGCAGTTACAATCCCTCCTCGTCTGTGTTCTCCTCTTAGCGATGGTCACATATGACACACCTGGCATCAACATGAGCCAGCTAACTCCAGTGTCAAATTATGGTGGTCTAACTATTTCACAGTATTTTGACTCTGGCCATATAAACAGAGTGTGTATTATTTTTAATAATTTTCCTGAATAACCTTTTTTTGTTATTAACCACTTAAGAGATTGATAAAACTTGTGTGAATGCTTTTTACATAAAGCAGGCAGCACATAATGCCAGAAGTAAAATAACCCAATGGGTACCAAATCAACTTCAGTACTGACAGAAATACTGAACCTGAACTTTTATTGATCCGGTCACCGCATATAGGAGATATGGGCAAAGGGTTCATTATATCAGCACTATAGTAACCAATTCACGAGATAAAATATATTTTAGAAAAAATTTCTTAATTTTTAATTTTCTGTTTTATAATTTATTTTAATGGGTGTGAAAATAATTATTTTTTTTAGAACAGTAACAGCACTTAAATAAAAAAGAGAAATACATTTTCGAATTATTAAAGTATTCGCTTAAGCAATGTCTGAGAAGAAATAAGGTAGTCATTTTGCAGGAGTACTAAGAGTTGAACCTGTTTATAACTGCAATGACATGGAATGCCTTACACACACAGAGCAGTAAGATGAGGTGCATGTTGTCGCAGGAGCAAGCAGAGCTACTACCACAACGCAGGGCACAACTGCCTGCTGACCGACATAGACCAGCGTGACCTGAGGCCGGGGCTTGACTACGCGCACGAGGATGGGAACTGGCTGTTCGCGTGGGACGGCCGTGATCCCCGTTGCTCCGCCCCTGTCCACCAGCACCCCAGTCACGTTGGCCACCTTGCCTGTGAGTACACCACCCATCCATCCATCCATGATCACTTCTTCTCAGCCCCCGGATGTCTTTATGAGCTTGTGAGTTATCTTTAGTGTGTTTATTGATAAGCTTACACCAAACTATAATTTTAAAAATTATCACAGGCTTTTGTAGTAACACATTCATGGAATATTCAAACGTTATGTTCATCAGATTTTTGAGGATATGTTTATTAATTTGCATGCTGTACTTGATTATCATTGTACTACACAAGAAACTGTTTTTGAGTTTAGAAGTAAACTATGTACATAATTTTCCTCTTCAGTCTTGCTTCATCTATATGTCGACTCTTGTACTTCCACCCTTTCACAAACCATTGTATTCCATATCCTATCTCTCTGATGACTACCACCATGCTTCAAACAAACTTCGTTTTCACAGCCTCTTTTTTTCTCTCCAGACTGTGCAGTAAACAATTTTTGCCCATTTTTCCATCGTATACTGCCAAGAGTCGAATGCATAGTACATCTATACACTATCTCTGTACANGTATTCCATATCCTATCTCTCTGATGCTTCAAACAAACTTCGTTTTCACAGCCTCTTTTTTTCTCTCCAGACTGTGCAGTGAACAATTTTTGCCCATTTTTCCATCGTATACTGCCAAGAGTCGAATGCATAGTACATCTATACACTATCTCTGTACACTTATATGAGTAAAATGGATAGATATTACCTTTCCTCAGGAAAACTGTTAACACAATACACGTATCTTGTGAGCAGTAGCATAGCCAGAGATTTCTAAAGGGGGGAAAGGGTATGACACTGACTGAAGTGAAGGGAGGTTACATGGGCATTAGCAGTGCTGATGCACATGTTAATTAGGACAAATACTGGGAGAAAAATTATTTCACAATATAAAAAAATGTGTTATAGTTTACAGCAATTACATATTTTTATCACAATTTATGGCTTGTTAATAATTTTAATATGCACTAAATTTTTATAACCTTAGGGGCAAAAAGAGGGGGGCTATAATCCCCAAAACACATCACTTGCTATGCTCCTACTAGTTACTGAGTTGGGTTGATAGGTTTGAGTGGCTCTTAACAGCGAGGTCTTGAGAGCCGATGAGGGTGAAATGAGGTAAGAATGTAACAGCGCCAGAATGCAAAGGCAGGGGAAACGGGAGATCCCCGAGAAAACCCGCCAACCAGCGGAATCGTCCGGCACAATTCCCACTTGCGAAAATCCATGAGTGACCCAGCTGGGGATTGAGCCCGGTTCACCTGGGTGGGAGGCGAGCAGTCTAACCGCTCAGCCACCGCAGCTCCCTGTGTTTGTACAAGTTCTAAGTAAAGGTTGTGGTCTGTTTTGTGTGCAGCCACTGCCTTGGCGATTCCTGAGCCGGGCAATGCCTGGCAGAAGTTCACAGTCTCAGGACGGCCCTGCCGCTTCGGCACATTCTGCACGGAGAACCGTGTAGCCGGGTTCTGGTCTTGCGAGCTGGAGGGAGGCGATGCTGGCAGCTTCGACTACTGCTGCCGCCCGGGCCACCACTGCGGCCACTCGGAGGGCTATGACTACCCCTGGTGAGGCTGCTCCTCACAACTTTCCTGCTCCGCAAACAGGATAATAGCTTTGAGTGTAAAACTACCTGTGCAGTATTCAATGTCTGGATATCAACATTTTAATGATATTGTGTAAATGATGATGATTGGAGATGAAGATGGACTTATGATAATAATGTTTGGACATGGACTACTGCTGATTGACAATGTTGATGATGATAATAATGATTGGATATGGACTACTGCTGATTGACAATGTTGATGATGATGATAATGATTGGATATTGACTACTGCTGATTGACAATGTTGATGATGAAAATGATTGGATATGGACTACTACTGATTGACAATGTTGATGATGATGATAATGATTGGATTTTGACTACTGCTGATTGACAATATTGATCATGATGATAATGATTGGATATCGACTATTGCTGATTGACAATGTTGATGATGAAAATGATTGGATATGGACTACTGCTGATTGACAATGTTGATGATGATGATGATGATTGGATATTGACTACTGCTGATTGACAATGTTGATGATGAAAATGATTGGATATGGACTACTACTGATTGACAATGTTGATGATGATGATAATGATTGGATTTTGACTACTGCTGATTGACAATATTGATCATGATGATAATGATTGGATATCGACTATTGCTGATTGACAATGTTGATGATGAAAATGATTGGATATGGACTACTGCTGATTGACAATGTTGATGATGATGATGATGATTATGATGATAATGAGTTAACTTTACTGCTGGTTGAGACCCTAGAGAACAGGATGTAGACAACTTTTTTTTTTTTGGGAAAATTCCCTTCGTTTAAGAATAAATGTCAGGCAAGCTGCAAGTATTTGAGATGAAAATACCTTGAGTACAATCATGTAAAAAAAAATGTGTGGGAGATATTGTTCACTGCGATGGTTGCATGATGTGCTTGATACTTATATATGTGGATAAAAAACACAGAAGGTTTTTTAACTGCGTATCATGTTGTATTTTTACCTGTGAAATGATTGGACTCTCTAGAGGATTGAAACTGCGATACCTTATTTTCAAGGATGGCACACTGGCTCCAGCATCGTCAGGGTACACTAGTTATTTCCTATAAAATTTCAATAGCATATTATTTCTTATAAAATTTCAATAGCATATGTAAAATTTAAGTATGTTTTGTCCTCGCGGCCTCCAGTTCTTCTGTGTATGAAACAGCTACACCATTTTTTTTAGTTAAGGTAAACCTCTTCTCTTCATGTTTTGAGTCTTCTAAAAGCAGAGTACATATATAGTTGAAATGTATGTGTGTTGCGATGTCTCCTTACTCATCTATACAATTAAATTTAATTAAATTCCTATATTAATAAAAATTTGTGGCGAGTGATTCAGGGCTAACTCTTTTCATAATGGCCTTACAATTCTAGCAATATGAATGGTATGTATTCAAATATGTACTTTTATATGTCGTATTTAAAACGGAATAAATGGTTAGCTTGTACTGCTTAACTGAATTCCACTTGTAAAGAGAAGTAAGTGTATGTGTGTCTCGGCTGGTCTGCCACCCTGATGCCTGACGCATCTCTCTCGACTATTGTTATTTACCATCCCTTTGACTTGCCGAGACCTGCACTGTGCTCGCGCCGCCGGCCGACCACCTGGGGCAGCCTTACAAATTCCCAAGATGTTAGTTGATCGCACAACGCCGGTCGGGTCCGTTGCATTATGCTGCTAGTGTTGTGAGTGTTGGCTGTACTCTGAATTTGATGATTTCGTTTCAATCGGTTCGCAAGGAAGTCGTTTGCTATTCTGTTGTACTCACCAGGACAGCCTGGTCTTGTCCAGCATCGTATAACACAGCATACAGCAAACAACGTTTGTGTAATATGTGATTTCGCTGGTTGGTAAGTGCTTTTAACTATTTTCCTTTGCATTTTATTTTTATATCTTTTTACCTCAGCACATAGCAAATACGTCTCTCATGCACGACTAATGGTTTTAATGTTTGTAGTTTCGTAGCATCCAAAGGAACATTGTATTTACAAATCACATTATGTATATTGCACTTGGTACATTGTAGATTTTTTCAGGATGGTCCTTCTGAAAATTTTATCTTTTCATGTCCTCGCACATTCCAGCTTTTTACCAAAGTTCTTGGTGCGCAGCTAATGTTCATATTACTATTACAGTCTTCAGAACCAGCTGGTATTTTTTTTTATGGTAACACAAACGATTTTTCATGTTTAGGATGGTTTCATTTCTTTTGCATGCGTTTCATGCGACCCTCTTGTTAAACCAACAGTATTTATTTGTATGAACTCGCACATGTTTTAATTTATCCGGTGACTACCTACATCTTGCTCTGGTGCAATTGTATACACCTTTACTTTTTCCAATGTATGGGTGATTGTTGTTAAGGAATACCAATACTTTAAAGGTTTCAGGATGGTGGCCGTCGTGTCAGGCTGTTTATTTATATGTATAAATTATGCTGTAACCTCCATCTCCATAGCCACATACATATTGCTCATAGCACGATTGTGTATACCTTACCTTTTTCTTGTATGGATTGTTGTTGCATGCTACCTGTGCTAATGTGTGTGTGTATATATATATATATATATATATATATATATATAACAC
>NQII01000493.1:1703870-1713870 GCA_002778355.1 Clitarchus hookeri
TATATATATATATATATAACACCTGCTGTAGCAGACTACGAGCATGGTGGTGGATGATTGTCGAGTGCATGCAGGCCAATACATATGTGTGTGCTATTATATACCTACAAATGGCAAATTTGCAATGCGCTTGTATGTATAACTTAATTTACTTTACATGCGTGGATGGTTGTTATATGTTCCCGAACTTCAAAGTTTTGGAAATGCTGACCAACTATGCTTATAACAGGGCTTAAGGCCTACTCGTCTTATGTACTTGATTGCAGTCCTAAATTATGTCTGTGATATGAATTTGGTGGTCGTAGCTTCGGTGGGTGGGAAATATCGGGCAATTATGCTTTTAAGAGGGCTTAAAGTTTACTTGTACCTACTACCCTGTTTATCATCGGAGGTGAATTTGGTGTCTATAGCTTCTGTGGGTGGGAAATTGTAGTTTACTATGGTTATACGAAGGGCTTAGGTGTGGTCCTTTTCGTCATCGGAAGTGATGCCTATGTTATGATTTTGGTGACTATAGCCTCGGTGGACGGGAAATGGTAGCCAACTATGCTTATACGAGGTCTTAGGGTGTACTAGACACTACCATCCTGTTCTTTTGGCGGCGATGACTGTTTTATGTATTTGACTATAGCTTCTGTGGATGGGAAATGGTGGTAAACTATTCTTATAAGATGCCATAAAGTTTACTTGACCCTAACACTGTGTTCATCAGAGGTGATGTTTATGATATGAATTTGGTACCTATAACTTCGTAGGGAAAGAAATGGTGGGCTATTATTCTTATAAGTGGGTTTAGGGCATGCAAAACCATGCGGTCCTGTTCGTTGTCGGGAGTGATGCCTATGTTATGAATTTGGTTGATGTATCTTAAACGGTTCGGCAATTACAGCTAACTATGCTTATAAGTGGGCTTAGGGCGTACTATGAGATTGGTCCCTGCCACGATGCCAGGTGAAAGGAGACCAGAAGGAATATGAGAAAACCCCAAGGGATAGAGCAGGTGAGAGAGAAAATGGGCATGGGCGAGAAAGATTGGAAGGAATGAGAGAAGTTGCATGACAGGCCAATCAACTCAACATTCTTCTGACAAGATGAATAGTGCTGACATGGAATGACAGAGCGTGAATGTCAGGATGACTCCGGACTCCACATCCCCAAAAATGTCATTGAGCCACATTTGGAAGTCATGCTATTTTCGGACTGAGTGAAATCATAAAAATTTTGGTACAGAGGGAAATTTGGTTAAATTTTGGACGTTTTTGAGAGAAAATGGGGAAATCCCAAGGGAAAAAAAGGGAAATCCAAGTTGTCGACCTTGGCGTCGCACTCCGCATCCAGATGTGTTGGAACCCCTATTTTCCTACTACTTATTTGTTAGACGAGTAGGAATTTTTGTGTCTGAAGTGTAATTTATAATGCTTATAACTTCAGCACATGTAATTTTAAACATTATATGTGATGGGTGAACTGGTAAACACCCTACCACAGAGTTTGTATTCCATTACCTCTACAATGCGCAAAATGCACAAACAAATTGTTCCTTTGCGTGTGTATAAGCTTATCTGTGTACATCATATGTCACACTACTTCCAGCTAATCTTGTGCATCAACTGCAAGCTGCAAATGTTTCCTTTAGTTCAGACTAGATTGGATAGTGGTAGCAATGAAGAAAGTTTGAAGGCCTTTAGTTCGTAAGTTTCGAGCATTTTGCATCAACTGTGCGAATACATGCATTGGCTACATATAAATTCTGCGATAAATGTTGGCAGTCAGAAATTTGGTATGTGCATGGGAGGTGATGTGATGAAATGATGCTCGTTTGTTGCAGGTGCTATGTAGGAAGTGCGAACCGCGACCAGTGGCGACCATGCAGCGACCAGTACTTCCCGTACCGTGAGCATCACCACCCTGGTCCAGACCCCCACCATCATGGGAACTACGGTCCACCACGCCACTGGCCGGTCGCCTACCTCCACGCGGAAGGGCCTCCCAACGCATCTGCCGACCACCCGCGCAGGATCCTCCCGCAGTTCGACGATCGAGAGAACTACATTGGGCTGGACACATATCGCTACAGCTACGGCAAGCAACTGGAGGAGTATCCTGCAGCCAACCGTAGCGCACGGTATCAAGAGGCGGAACACAAGGAGGAAGACAGGCTTATGTTCGACGTGGTGGAGGAGAAGATGGATGCCTCCAACAGCTCGAGCAAGGAGATGCCGGCCCCGACAACGACGGCACAAACCCAGATGGTGAGGATCCACCCCCGGCTGGCACAGATGATCCCGGCGATGACTGACAAGACACAGAAGGCGCCGGTGAGGGTGTGGAGCTGGAGGGAGAGCGATCTGGAGGGGAGGCCGACCGGCCGTGTTGTGTACCGGAGGAGGGTCCACCCCGGTCCCATCTTCATGACCGCCACCAAGCCTGTACCGCTGACAGTCTCAAAGTTCTGGCAGACCTGACCGATGAGGGTCCTCACCTATACCCCCTCCCCTCCGCGCAAGTTTCGCTTTCCCACGTGTTGTGACCCTTCAAGTCAGCCATTCGCTCCGCTCGTAGTCGAGAATTGCAGAATTAGGTAAATATAGATAGACTGTGCAGATAACTGAAATTCAAACAAATAAGTAACACAATAGTTCATTCAGGAAACAGATATTAAAACAATTAGCCAACGTTCCTTGGCTGTGGTTAATTCTTTAGACGAAGAAGCAATCGTAGATTAACACTTCAGTTTCAACCATTTCTTAAGGCAGTAGTAATGCTGAAACACGCACATATTTAGCTGTTTTTTTAAGTGACAGGTAGGCTACATTTAACTTTCTTGCATTAAACACACGCAAAGAAGTTAACTACAAACAAGAGATAAGAGGCTGTTATTCTGGGTTTAAATCTTGCAATGTGGCCATTTTTATACCAACCTTTTGACATAAAACATCTTTATTTGGCAGACACTGAAAGTTACATTAATGAATTAGATATTAAAAATATAATTTAACTTTCATTTGCATTTTTTTTAATTATTATGTTTGAGTTATTTTATGTATCATGATGTAACAACAGCATGTCATTTCGGTTGTTGAATTTTATTTTCCTAAATTACAAGTTTTAAATAAATTTTGTTTCAGCCCTACTGCTGGCTCCTTAATGGTAATTAAAAATCCCTTCTTTAATTCAAGTGCTATTCATGGTGATAATGTGAAAGTTTGTTTTTCTTTCTTCATTTATCTTCATCCGAAGTATCCCTAATGCCTAGTAATATCCTAATGTAGCACCAAGAAGCCAAGGAAATTTCTCTGTCAAGTTTTATAGGTGCATGTACCCAAGTAGTGGCAGAAATTGTTAGCGTAAATGGGATAGTGCATGTTGACTTGACTGGATAAGTATTACGACACAGTGTGTAAGTGAAACAGCATAATGCTTCCCCACTAAGGATCTTCTGTTAATAGGCATCACATTCAAGCTGTCGTTTTGGAGCTGGTGCCTTTCCTGTCCATACAATGGATTAATTTTAAAACTATGTAGGTGCCACAATGTCTCCAAGAAATAAAAAAAGTAAGCTTAATGTCAAAGTTTTGTATAGGCTTAAAAATACATATAAATGCAGCCAGTTAATGTATGTGGCTCCTTATATCAGGAAACAATATGTATAAATAAAAACTGCCTGTAATGCAATGTGGCACAGTTTCCTTTGTCTAGTACTATAAAATTAGTTATGGTAGAACACTAGTACACGTTATCTGGAACTTCTTTTTGGGGTGAATCCAGATTACTCTGTGATATGTTTGTGAATGTGTCAAGGTTGTGCGCCAATATTTGTACATAGAATGTCTGTTATGTTGAATGTAATAATTAATATATGTACTTGCACAGAGTTTCTTTGTGTACTTCAATAAATGATTTTTACATCAATAAATTAAAATGAACGTAAAATTAATATAAAATTTTTATTTCACACAATAAAACTACATTATTATATAATGTCGTGGAATAGAAAGAAAATAACTGCATTAAGGTTACACACACACACACACACCCTGTATACCTGCAGGTTGAGCACTGGGCGTCCCAAGAGCCAAAGGACTAACAATAACTGACAGCAACCGCAGGTCCCTTGCACTCTTGTGTAGCCCGTCTATGGGAGTGAACTCGAGGCAGCGGTGGAATTAAATACCAGCCAATCAGTATTTGTAATCCTAGATGCTGAACAGCTATGCCAATTACACAATCATGCCGACCGGACATGATCACATTACGTCTCTCATTCTCATAGCACTCGTGCCGCCCGCACGTCTCCCGGCGTGGCGATTCACGTCCCTGGAGCCAGATGGTCCATCAGCAACCCTTCACCGCCAAAGCACGCAAACTGCAAGAAGACAGTTGACAACTTGTACTTACATGTTCATATGGACTACATGCATAACATAAACCATAATCATCATGCATAACATCACCATAAACACATTGCATAAACCAACACTGTTTTCACTCTGCCACAGCCATAACTGTGGGATACAGTTACCACCCTCTGTATTAACTATTCATTGAAACATGTTTTCAATACGAGCAGATCTATGCATTTTAGGGTGGTGCAAAGCAGGGTGATGAGAGATGTCCCATTTTTAATGCGACTACTATTCCATGATTCAGTCACTGGTCCCATTGTCCCAACAAACCCTCAATGGTACACCAAATGTATATTTTCTTTATGTACTTTTAATATTTGTCTTTTAATATTGCATTTTCTTTACATATTTTTTTTCTCTCTGTACAGTAGCATGTTTCCACGCGATATTCTTTGGCAATAAAAAAATAAATATAATTATAAAGTACTGTATTTAAGAAAAAACATTACTTCTCATATTACCTTGTCTATATATAAGCATTACAAGGTGTTCTGGTAATTATGGTAAAGCAGAAACCATAGTTAAGTGGTTTTGCTTCATTTTCTGTTATGATTAACAAAATATACTAAAAAAATGTAATTTTACATACGAATCTTGACAAGAATTTGTTTTTAAAGGATGGACAAGATAAATTATGGTATTCTGTTACGACTCCCTGGGTGAGGCTAGGTTTTTGGAGAGAGGGAGGTCTTAATTAAACAAAATCACTAAGTTTAAGTTCCAAATTACTTACAATAATACAAAAAAAAAACTAATCAGCTGGGTTTTTCCACTGTTTACTATCTCTTACTATATTACATTCCTCAATGCAAATACTAGTAATAAAAAATTACTCAGTATCCTATTACATTAATTTTTTACAATATGAACTTAGTCCTATTAACAAAAATTACAGTTCAATTATTTACATAAATTAAATACCCACAATGAATGTCTTTTATGAACATCTCCTAAAAAAAGGCACTCTCGTAACGGGTGTAAGGTCTTGCTTCTTCCGCCAACGACAACCCCTGGGGCTCACGAGGGAGGTGATGGCGATCTGCGAGAGCCCTCGACCGCCATCCGACTAACGTAAAGATACTAGCAGTTCAGTGGAACGTTAGTATCCCATCGAGAGTGTGAGAAGGCTTGAAGCTATTGCTATTGCTATTTCCAAGACTGAATGTGTTAAAGTCAATAGAATTAACAAGGAATTGTAAGAGTCTATTTCGCAGCTGCTTACCGGATAGTGTTCTGATATCTATTTGATTGTGTGCTGAATGACAAAGTAAACCACAGTTAATATCACTGGGTGCCTATCATTTTCCTGCTCCTATTCCTTAATATTGCTCAGCAAAAATCTCTGAACACCGTTGTCTTGCAGAAGGGTTGTTACACACTGTCCCACTTGTCTGGAAGTACTGCAATCGCCCACCGCAGGGTGGATCCACAGGGGAGGGGACAGGGGGTTACATGGGATATTAACCCCACCCCTCTTATCAAAAAAACCCCCATATTGACATGGAAATATCCTATGGATGTTTTAAAACTGAAATGAAATACGATATCATCAGAATGGTTTAAAATACTGATTTTATTTGATGAATTTAATATTTTTCCCCAAAGTTATGATGAGACAGTGTCCCTCTCCCATGTTACGAATATAAAGTGGAGTGGAGTGAAGTGGAGTGGAGTGATTCTTAACACTGAGGTCTTGAGAGCTAGTGAGGGTGAAGCGAGGAGGGTATGGATCAGTGCTGGAATTAAAGGATGGGGGAAATGAGAGATCTCCGAGAAAACCCGCCGACCAGCGGCATGTCCAACGCAATTCTCACACGCAAAAGTCAGGGAATCGAACCCGGTTCACCGAAGTGGGTGGCAAATAGTCTGCCCACTACACCACCGCAGATGAATGACCAGGAACACCAATCAGTAACCAGACACGGCCATCCACCATACACTCCAAAAAAATCCCCCCCAGCATGGCAATGGAGACATATTTTCACATGTGTAAAATATTTTCTAGATTATTCCACACTCACGCTTGTCTACAGATGACCCAATTCAGTGTCCAGAGGTTTCTCAAATGGGAAGACAATTTCAAATGTCCTATAAGGCAGTGGTTCTCAACATTTGTGAGACTACTAGCCAGTAAAACCAGTTCCATTTTGTTTTAATTCATACTATCATGCAGGGGAGCCCAAGGTTAATTTTTTTACCGTGGATGGACTGGTACCTCCTTACTGCAGCCTCACAACTCAGGGTCAATAACTACAGGGATTTCACTGATGTACATTAGTGCAAGGATATTCCTGCAGTTGCTTCTTATTGACACATTTTGTAACTTAATATACCTACAATTTTTACTAACAACCTTTAATTTTACTGTTAGGTGTGAGTAAAGGTTGTTGTTATATATTTATAGATTTCCAATTGTAAATTTTATTTGTGGCAATCAGGGTAGATAATATTTTTAATTATATACAAGAAAACAATTTAACACTTTGTAATACAAAATTTTAATATTAAAAAACAAACTTACAAGAATTTTGTTTATTTATACATAATTTTAATGTGCACTTTGCAGGCATTCTTTTACACACATTGTAACACACTAACCGTTCTGCTAATATTACGTGTAAGTATGTAGGTAGTTAGGCCCCACGTACTGTAGTGTGTGTATATGTGTGTGTGTGCGTGTGTGTGTGCGTGTGTGCATGTGTGCACGTGTGCGCATGCGTGTGTGGGTGTGTGTGTGTCAGAAGAACACACACATAAATAGCACAACAAAATAAAAAGGCAAAAAAAAAAAAAATATCACTAGGAAAATATCTACTGTTGCTTCAAATTATTACTCGGAAGAGACGTTGCAAGCAAAATGTGGAATTTAATTACCTTTCTTATAGTCAAATTATTTGTGATAGGAATAATGTAATCAATTTGCAGGCTAGATTTTTAAGTGTGGCCTCAGCAACACTAGCATCTCTCGTGATTGATGTGTTCCATTTACTTTAGACTTGGTAATAAAAATTTCTAACTTCCAGAAAAATAAAATTAATTGATTTGTTTCTTTGCTCCACACAAGCTCAGTGTTCTCAAGTGTTTTAAGAGTTGTATTATAAATTCCACGGTGTCTGTGGTTAAAATAATTGGAGTCAATTCAACTTGTTAAGAAAAAAAAAATTTCATCTCTGCTTCTTAATACAATGGTTCTTAGACGTAGCCGATTATAATTTAAAAATGAAGAATTCTTGAAGCTCTTAATGTTCCTGGTGATCTCGTCGGCAGATGCATCCCCCTGGATGCAGCAGGACCTCTCACGGGCTTTCCTATTCAGACCTGTAGTGCCATTGCAGTCCCAGCACATTTTGGCACATGCTGTAGTTCAAACTAATTACCCTGAAAATATACACAAACCGTGGCCAAAACAGGCCTGCTTCTTCCTAAAACTTCGAGGTTGCCTGCTTTCAGGTTCAAACTGGGGTCCTTACAATATAATCTAAATTAAAATCCTGCATGCTAAACCCACGTGGGCTAGCGTCCTGCCTTCAAACACCAAGATGGCTAAAAAAAATTCCTTTGAAATTTAATTTAATAACGCCATCTACAACTAAACAATTAAGAGAGAGCTAGAGGCAAAAATTGCTCATCACATCACTTAGTCACCATGGCAACGGATCAATAACTTCTCACATACTATGGCCTTCTAAACACACTACAAAAATAACAGACTGGAATAAAATTTAAAAAAATGTAAGCGAGCAGTGAAATTACATATCCATTAATATAATTAATGTGACAGTAAAAAAGTTAATATTAATGAAAACAGATTACATCTTGCAAATACATGAATAAGTGAATAATTAAGATGTGTATATGGCCCAATTTTATGATACATAATTGATGGTAAGGCGCTCCAGTACTAGGGTGCTTTCCCAAACACCGTCGAGATACTGTTGCCGATGACCTAACCCGATGTTCTTGTCGGTACGGTGCTCGGCCGGGGCTGCTGCTGTACTGTGGCGCAGCGAATAATCGCGGAGACCCGTGAGTTTAGGCTTATATCAGTATCTATTGGACTTTCAGCGGTGACCTTATTATTTTGTTTTGAAAAGTCGGTAGGAAGGTTCAATGCAAGGCCCATGAGTAGTTTTGTATGTGTCTGATGCATATATTTTGAGATACATTGATTTGAAAAAGCAGTTTTTTGCCATTTTTGAGTACTCAAAATTGGCATTTCTAATGAGAAGCTCCTTTCTACTGATGCAACAGTCATGGAAAGCATGAGTAGGATGGAGCACCACAGTACTTTTGAAAGTTTTCACAGAACCTGTCGGTAGTAATATACCGTACTTTAATATGTCTTAGTGAGTAATATAGGCCTAAACTATAATTGGCATCATGTGATAAGAAAGAAGCACTAAAAGTTCTCTATATAGAGCTGTGCACCATCAGCATCATAATGGCCTTGGTTTTCAGTTTCAAAACATTCGCAGGACAGTTCCATGTCAATGCAAGGGTTTGAAGAGGGGTAGGTTATGTCCGCTGTGACCCCCCTCCCCAAAGCTATCTGAATATACCCTTGTCTGTGCCGTAGGCAGGCAACAGGCAATGAGAAGCAAGAGTGTGGACCACCAGACCACAACAGTACTTTATGCAAAGATGCATTTTCTATCAGGCATAGCGATTGATCACACATATCCAGTGGTGCTGAAACAGTTTCAAATTTAGTTGTGAGGGGATATAGGTTGAGACCCGCATTAAATTACATACTGCAAATTTCAAAAGCCTGATGAAAATTGGTCGGGAACAGGTATTTGGGAATATTTGTAAGAGCGTACCCACTCTCCATTTAATTTAGTCTAGTGCTATATGAAGAATTTGAAAATTAACATTTTATGCTAATGCACTTGCACCACAGTCAGTGGATGTTGGCACACAAAATCTGTTGCGAGTCTGCGACTTAAGAATTGCTTCGTCTGGCAGAATAAAGAGAAACATTCATTTCTAACTATCTTGAATTTATCTTGTAACGTTGGCCGCTACAGTTACAGCCGGGTTTAGGTTGCCACTCAGCGATAACTTTCCACTCGACTAGCTCAAGACGGAGTAACGCGAAACTCTGTAAAATGGACGCCAATTACATACGAAATAAAGTCAAGTTCCGGAGTATTTGTTCTATACTTTTATTTATCATTTTAGTGACACATTTCACATCCGAAGTTCAGAGTATGCAGAGTACGAACCGTTCACAGATAAATAGACACGGGCAGAATAGAGCCACAGTCGTTTACAAATTATTTCAGTTCTTAAAACCTGCCCGAAGAAATAACCAATGCAGCGACCTCCCACACCGGCGGAGAAATAATCTAGTAAGGTATAGTGTGCCGGTGTGGGGGTTAGCGTCAAGCCCGACGCGGCCTAGGCAAGCAGACAACTGCTCTGTATCAACTGACCTGAAGGGCGACTGACTTCCAACTGACTTGAAGGGCAACAGGCACATGTGTACTTGTGCTGCCTATCACCCCCCTCTCCACAGATAAGGGCCTGGCGTGGGCTGCCACGCACGCTCTCTACGCGTTATCGAAACTGCGTCATACGAATTAAAACTGTCA
>NQII01000493.1:1721855-1744006 GCA_002778355.1 Clitarchus hookeri
ATCATAACACACATAAAAGAATAAATACAAAATGGCAGAGGTTGCAAGGAATTAGCCAAATATTCAATTCATACATGCGAACAAACACACTCTTTTTGGTCAATGTACTAAACATAAACTCTTATGTATAGTTCATTCAATAAGAGGTTTGTATGTGGAAGAACCCAGTACGAGTGCTTTCTAAGTTCTTTTGCAGTACGTAAAATTATTACTGACTTACAAAAACCCAAATGTGTGTGTGTGTGTGTGTGTGTGTGACAGTTGGTAATTCCAGCTATAAAAACTTTATTTTCTTCCAGACCTTTTAAGATGTTTAATACCAAATAAATGTACACAAAATGATAAAAATTGTTAAGCTTTCAAACTTTTAAGGAAAACAGCAAAATTGCTGGACAACCAAATTCTGCATGTCTTTGAGGAATACATTTTGACAAAAAGGTTGCTTTCTGTGGTGTTAACGGCAACGTCAACTTCAGTGGGATTGGGAGAAAAACACTTTTTAAGTATAATTAGAGCAGGAAGAAATGTGGACCTCGTTGGAATATGTTACTATCCTGCTTGTACTGCACACAATATTATGCAAACAAGTGCTTTATTTCAATTTTTGAGCAGTTACGATGACCAAAATCAAGAGTTTCTGGAGGTCTGTGAATGCTGAATGCAAACATATGTAGTCCATTCACGGTTACTTTACACTTTTCTCAAGCTCTGCTTAAGTTCTACTTCCGGGTACCAATAATGTATCCTTCCGCTACTTGTAAACAAAGCAAATACCATGCGACGTCTAATATTTCAACTGCCAAATGCTTTGTTTACATTCTTCAACTGTTCCAACAATGTTGGCATATTTCAAAGAGCATAACATAATAAATTTTCACAATTTTTGACAGCATCTAGGTAGATTTCATGACTTTTAAAAGTGTCTATATAGATAATGGCTTGATAGGTGTTAATTCATAATATAGCACAATATGAAAATTTTTTTGTGACTATCTGGGTGGGTGAGAAGGGAATGTATAGATGTTTGGTTACTTTGATGAAAGAGTGGCCTTAACCAGAATAAATATTAACACAAGACAAGCATCCTGTTCAACAAAAAGGAGGAAATTGGAACACACAACTCGTGTTACTTATTTTATTATGTAACTTTAGCAACGACGAACAAGATGGTGGCTAACATTGTCAACGATCTCATGGCAGTCTTGCAGTACATACACAAATAGCGTGGCACTTATCTCCCTCATATTTTTTTTGCAGTGTGCATTTTTATTAATTTTTACTTCCCGACCGGGTTTCAGTACTTCTGAGAAATTTCTTCGGGTTTTGGCAAATATTCAAATTCATTGAAACGTATAACCACGTTACCAAAATATATTTCAAATACCTAGAGAAAAGTTACAAAGTTGATATGTATAAACAGACTTTGAGTGGAGTGGAGAGATTTGGGCGACTCTTAAATTCGGGGTCGTGAGAGCTGATGAGGTTGAAACAAGGAGAGTATAGAGCGGCATCAGAATGCAAGGGTGGGGTAAACAGGAGATACATGAAAAGATCAGCCGACCAACAGCATCATCCAGCACAAATTCCACATGCAAAAATCAGAAGAGTGACCTCGCCGGGAATTGAACCCGGTTCACCTTGGTGGGAGGCGAGTATTCTCACCATTAACACCACTGCGGCCAAATAATATAAACAGATGTAGGCTTCAAATAATCACCAGGCATAAATATAATTCATGGCTAGAAAACAAACTTTGTACATCCAAAATTTGTCTTCACACACGTAACAGACGTTAAGAATTCTGAAATTGCCATTTCATTAGAACTTCTCCATTGGCCAACAAAAGTTAAACATGTTGAAATATATTTGAAATTTTAGTAAAAAAAAACACGTTTATCACAACTTTGTCACTTAATTAGGTAGCTTGAAAGTAAGTGTAGAAACTATATTTGATAACCGTAAGTATTTTTTTTCCTGGAATAATGAAATAAACACTAGAGATCAAGCAATCACCATATAGTAAATTTTGCTAACTTCGTAGTCGTAACTGCCCCGCCATCACATCTGAATACACATTTTATACGTATTTTAAAATTAAAATCATGTTTTAATTATAGATCATGAATTCAGACACTATTATTTATTATATAAGCATTAAATACTATAAAATAAACCTTTCTGCGAGCACTGAGCAACTTAACAACTGCGGAGGAAGTAAAGCAAATTTGAAAAAAAAATAAGTGACGTACTTTACCTGAAGTTTTTTTCTTCATGAAATAAAAACACGAGAAAAGACTAGGACCTACGTACCATATTTTTCTCTGATCAGACAGCAAAAAATATATATTTTTAATACACAACAATGAAATCTGTTTTTATGTTGGCTATATGAAAATGTAAACGTTAAAATTAGAGGATTTTTACTTTACAAATAGTGTATCACAATTAAATTTTATAACATTTCTCATGTAAACTATTTCTTACTAGTCATTGCCAATGCAGCATTGTTCTCAATGTTTTTATTTCATATTGATTACTTAACAAAAAATATAATTTAGAGACAATATACAAATGAAAGGTTTATTTAGTCAAAATAAGAACACTTTAAAGTTAATAACATTATTATGTTTATTGTATAAGATTTGTTCAAAAAACACAGGCAGACATGTTAAACATAGAAGTGATTTCTCAAAAAGGTTTCTTTCAAAAAGTGTAATCCACAATCCTCACTTTTTCTTTATTTTATGGGAAAATAAATCAAACCTAGAAAACAAAATAGATAATAAAATGACAGCAAAGCTGCAGATGAATTATACACATACTAAAAAACAAAGCTCTACGTACAAGAAAACAGAATTTATGAACTTTCTTGGCAATCTCCAAACCTTCGAGTTCCTGCTGTTTTCGTAGGTTCAACTGCTGTGAATTTACAGAGACTGTACATAGTTTTACGACACTTTCCTTTAATATGCAGAGTATTGGGTTCCGCGACAGATGTTAAGTTGGCATCAATGCAAAAGTGTGATGTCAAAGACAATGGCTTTGCAGCATACACCACAAGGTGGTACAGAATAGATAATAAATGAAGTGGTGTTAATAGGTATAATTTTATAGTAAAATAAGACACATAACACGTTCTGTCACTCTTGATAACCTTCAGTGGATGCAGCTGAACAATCCTCCACAATGGTGGTGATGCTCGGTGGACTGCGGAAAACAACAGTGGTTAAAAGTTAACAGATGCAGATCAACTGCTCGATCAAACAGGACACAAGCAAAGCATTTTTAAGTACAAAGTTAAAATTGAAGTGAAATTATGTGGGCTGAAATTTTTTCAGTAATGGGGAGTAAAAAACTGCATAAGTTGTCAGCTTTGATTCGGTTAGTGCCAAAAATCATACGCAGGATTAGAGAGTGTTTTCACTCATCAGTTGTACGTGATAAGATAAAAAATAACCGGTTAAATGCTAAAACTATTCAGGTCATCCCAATAAAAACATTTACTGGACGTATTTTGTATGAGCTTACATCGTGTTACATGCTCGCTTATTTTCATTGCTCCCCTCGTCACGTCCTGCTCACGAGAGCGACGGAATGTTTGAAGGTCAGGAGAGCGATAATCCTAGAAGATCTTCAAGTTAAAAAGGGTCCCGCAGCGCTTACCTCTGCATTAGGCCTATCGCAACTCGCACACTCCTTATAACCGCAGCGGAGGTCTGGACCCCCATAATTCTCACAGCTTCTACGCCCATGGTTATAGCTTCACTGTCTTTGTTATTTTCGACGTGGTAACTGCCAAGAATAAATAATTGATTACTTTGTACAGGTGATTGGAGAGGTAGTAACGGCAACAGCAGAGACACAATACTGACTTCAGAGGACCCGTCAGCGCTTGAATAGTCTCACTTTGCCCGTTCTGGAAGGTTTATTGTACCTCTCATATCAACTTCTTAAAATAGCAATTCATTTCCGTATATTATTACTTCTACTTCAATATGGAATAGTTTAAGATATATATTCCGGATGAGACAAGCATCACAAGAGAGTACTACGAGAAGAACACTGTACACTACTATGGTAAGATAAATATTTCCTGACCTGTCTATTTGACAAGAACAGGTGGCAACCAACCAAACTATGCATACAGAATTAGATAAATTTACAGTATGTCCCTTAAATTTTATTTTGTAAGAATAAAGAGAAATTTCATAACATTTTATGTTCATATAAAAAAATTATGTTTAAATTAAAATTGTTCACTAGCCAAATTATAATTTTTTTTAAATTTTGAATTGACCATTCTGAAAACAAATTTATAAACTGAAATTCAATAATGATTGAGTGCTTGTAATAATTAAACATGTAAGATCAGTGGTAATAAATCATTAATTACACGCTATCCCCGACTACAGCTATAAAAACAGTAGGTACCAACAGTCTAAAAATAGATAATCTTTGGGTATCAATAAAATTATATTGTTTCATAATAAAACATTTGTACAAATAAATTAGAAATAAAAGCTTTTCTAGAGAGTCCTTTGCTCGTTAATAGGTTAATAGGTGTAGGCATAGAAGTCTTGGTAGGGTGGGATGGGGTGGGATGGGGAGGGGAGGGAAGGGTGTGGTAACCAATTTTCTCTTAAATATGGACCCCAACTAGAAAAATGTGCTTTCTATGCCATTGGCTATAGCTGATTTAGAAAGTTGGCAAGGCAATGCTGTGTCAAGCAAACATTTTGGCACAAATTTTTTACAAAAAAAAAAATGAAAAATTCAAAATACTAATTTATTAAGGCATACTGCATTTTGCAAAACAAAAAATGACAGCTCGCACACAATCCATGGGGACCACTCACTCGTAAACAGGGCTATAACACAAAAACTGATTTCTGGTTTGTCGCACACACCCATCTCAACATCTTCCTTGACATACTGGTACAGTGCTGCTAACTCTATCCACAACACCAGCCCAGTCAGAGGTAGAATGCCACATTTGCTGCGTATGCCCAGTGGTCGTGGTGAGACTCGGGCTGTCTGCAGGAGATGGCGGACTCCGTAACTACTTTATTACGAGTGCTCTATGTCAGTGCAGGTCTGCAAATGCTTCATTTCCTTGCTACAGTTCCCTTTCCACAACTCTGGTTACATTGTTCAGTGCAGGGGCTCTGTTTTTATCTGTGCAGAATGCCATGACAGCCAGGAATGCAAGGAGTTTCAATGGATGGGACTACAATATCAACAAAAAGCTGTACTAATTGCACAGAAGATGCCATAGTTCTCTTCCTGGCAGGGTTGCCACCGGATTTTGCATGTGGGAATCATGCTGGACAATGCAACTGGTCAGTGGGTTTTCTCGAGGAGCTCCCATTTCCTTGCCCTTTCATTCTAATGCTGCTCCATACTCACCTCGCTTCACACTCATTGTCTCTCAAGACCTCCTTTTTAAGAGAGCTGCTCAAATCTATCCACTCAAATCCACTCCTTTGTTTTCATTAAAAATAAAATTTATTCAATAACCATTTCATGATATAATTTTATTAATTTACTACAAAATTATAATCTAATATAATTTGCTTCTTATCATAAAGTTTTATATCTTGCAAAAATTTAGAAACGATTATAGAAATATTTGCAAAGAAAAAAAAAATACAGAAACTATAATTTGTGCAGCAGGAAATAATTTCTGTGGAACAACTTATATAAATATGGACTGTGATGATATTTTTACACACCTTCAAACTTCATTCAAGTATCTCCATTTTCTATTTGTACTTAAATGGCTGCACTTCACTTGGAGTATACACTCCCATGCAGGAAGCAGAAGAAGGTGGGAAAAACTTCATCTGTAACTGCAAACACACAACAAACACATTACATGTGTTTGGTGTATTATATACAGGAGGTAACAAAAACACATTAAAAACAACGAAAGTGTGTTATATGAGCACAGGTCTGGGAATGCTTTCTTTCCTTGCTACAGCTCCTTTCCACTACTCTGTTTAAACTATGAGGCATGCTGGCTGGGTTGTTTTTGTGTGGAATGCCATCATTGTTTTGGCACATGGTGTTGTATCCTTTGTCACTATAGCTATGATGGCATCCCACACAAAAACAACACACACACACGGAAGAATACAGAAGTGAAATATCCACTCATACCATGAACTCCAGCCGCACATGCCAGCAATATGGCGTTACTGGCCAACAACATATCAGAATGAAGTTCGCCAATCAGCAACTGATAACTTACTTAGCGATTTCACTTCTGTCCCTAGCTCCCTATTCTATGCCCATGAGCCATACAATTTAAACACAGTTGTAGAAGTGGAAAAAAGTGTTTCCACTTAGAGATTTATATTCACAATATCATCCTCTTCACATAAGGAATGTTTTTCAAAGGTTGTGACATGTATTTTGTTACAACCCCATTACATTCTGTATACAGGATGAGTATAAGAGAATACCCCAACTTTGAAGGTCTATAATATCAAAACCAAACAACCTACAACCTTGATTGACCAATCAAATAAACCGTGGAACCGTAAAAGTTTGTTTACCATACATTCATCCGTATTATGGCCTGTTAATTACCAGATGGAGCTTCAAAGAAGCTGGTTCTGTATTTAAAAGTCGCTTCCAAAATTTGGTAAAAGACTTCCAGACGTGGTGAAAATGTATCCAACTCACTGTTATTTGTATGGTTTTATTCTCACTTTTCTCTATTTTTCACTTGTGTATAGCCTCTGAGGCTGTTAAATAAATCTGGCAACCAATATATTTCCTCAGGTTCTCTTGTCAGTTGTCGACCAATGAGGGCCATTGCTACTGTGCATGCATGCATGGAGTGGAACACACATACTCTCAAACATATTTTAAATGCTGTCTTCTGACAGGAATTAGAGGCTGCTGTGGCATAGTGGTCAAAACTACTCACCTCGCACCCAGGGCATCCAGGTTCGGATCCTGGAGGCGGTTACATGCGAGAAACGTGGTAGACATTGCCATTGGCCGGCTGGTTTTCTCGGGGTTCTCTCCCATTTCCCCTGCCCTTGCATTGCACTCCCCTGCCCTTGCGTTGCACTGCTGCTACACTTCAACCTCACTTCACCCTCACCAGCCCTCAACACTTCATTGTTAAGCTCCAACCAAATCTCTGCTCTCAACTCAACTCCACTCCTCTGTATAACGAAATCTCCTAAGATAATCTATTTGCAGCACTTAGGCGAATAAGTGTTCTTACAGAAGAAGCTAACTTAAACTTTACTACACTACTGAATGAATAGGCTTTTTTTTAATCGTTTAAACCGAGCTATGTTAGCAGAAGTAGTTCAGTTACATTCGGTGAGAGAAACAGAACATTTTCAATTACTGCACAACGTAGTAGCACTTCTCCCATTATTGTTCTTTTAGCGTTGAAAACTTTTGGAAGACATAAAATTATTTTTCAGCTTTCATAATGCTTGACTGATCAAGGATATATAGAATATAGCTGATTTTGGAAGACTTATTATATAAAAATTGTTTTGTGAAAAGTCTTTTGGATTAAGTTACATTTTTTTTTAAATTTATTATGTTCTTGCAACTATATTAGCTAGTAATTCACTGTGTGAAATAGCATAAATAATAAATATAACAAATAAAAATTTCTTATAAACCATTTAAAAGTTACTGCTCAAATATATAAATTAAATATTTAAAATATTTCAATAATATTCCAAGTCTCTAGTTTTACGTTAAGTATCAGTTATCACTAGGGACAGGAAAATTTCATGTTTTTAAACTACCTGTAAGCTAGACTCCACGATCCTATATATTTTTGAGCCTCAGTTTTCTCTTTGTTGGCATTTGCCGCAGTGTGCAGCCAGTTTCACCTCGCAACAGGTGGCAAGTTTCACCTCGCAACAGGTGGCACAGAATTCTGTCCTAGTCTTCTTGCAGGACTGGTTTTGGATGAAGAGTTCGCCTGACTGTGTCTAAAAAAAAACTGTCATCCACTTGCAAACACAGCAGAAATGTGCATGCATTTGAAGTTTAGATTGTCCTAAAAGGAATTAGCAAAATTTTCCAGTCCCTACTTAATATTAAACACCCTTATTCGGATTAAATTATATTTGATTAAAGAAGTACAGTTATATGAAAGTGTGAATAATTACAAGCACTGCTCGTGCAGATGGCATATTTTTCAACACTGATCCCAGAAGATAGATGCACAGTTTGAAGTATGCAGAAGAGCTTGTTGGCCTTGGTACATGATGTAGACAACTGAACATACAAGTGTGTGTGCCAACCTGACAACTTACAACCTGAACACCTGGACAGACTGCCGGTAGCTCACGTACATCAAGGACGTCTGAAGACGGGGTAGTGCATCCACGCCACTTTCTTCAACCAATTTCTGCATTTCTTCCGTGGATTATTGAACACTGAAACAAAAAAAAAATTACATCTCCTTTAGCTGTGTGTATGTGTACTAACTTGCACTTTTATGAATATTTCCCTATTCATGCAACTGCATGTATACATTGCGACCTTTACATCGCCCTATCCGACTCGACTATCAAAAAATTTGAAAAATTGAAAATTATTTGTTTACGACACGAGTCTTTTACATATACATACTGCCCAACCATTATTTAGAGGGGGCGAGACAGGGCACCATGAAGGTGCCCATAACTAGGTTGTCGCAATCTCTACTACCCAAATTAATTACTAATGTTTAAATAAATCAAACATGTAAACAAAGCAAAAGATTTCCAATTACATTTTTTTTTTAACAATTGTATGACTTTGAGGTGGGTAGTTAAGAACCATGTAAAAAATCAGCTTAAGTTTTCTTCCTATACAAAACAATATCAGAGAAGGGTTATATAAAAATAAAAAATAAAACAATATATACTGTAAAAAAAAAATCCNGTAAGTTGCATCATGTCATTAGGGAATTAAGAAAGAATCTTGTTTCATATCTTCACTAGAAGTTCTGCATGTTTGAAATGACAACTGAATTAGAAATATGTTTTTAGTATAGCATAGACTAATTTGTGATGAATATGTTTAAATATATTCCTACTGAGTATTTTTTATCTCGAAAATGTCTCTCTTCATTTTGCGGTTCCAACCCCCTCCCTCGCTAAACCTAAATTACCTAACACTGCCCACACCTATGACTCCAATGCAGGAACACAGACTGGTTTTTATTATGCAGCTAGCATGTGCACTCCACCCATATTCACTTTACCAGGTAGGAATGTGAAACCACAATGCCACAGTGACTCTGGTAAGGTTTCACAATACATGATACTGGCTCCAAGACTAAACACAACTTGTCTGAAAGAAGAAGGAAATGAGACAGAAAAAAAAAGAGAGAGAGAGAAAGAGAGAGAGAGAGAAAGAGAGAGAGAGAGAGAGAGAGAGAGAGAGAGAGAGAGAAAGAGAGAGAGAGAAAGAGAGAGAGAAATATATATATATATACACACACACACGTGATCCAACAAGACCGCCCTCTTTTTTTCTCCAGTTTTCAGCTCTGCTAGCTGTCCTCCCTGCACAAAATACGTAAACAACTTTGTGCTTTTCTGCCTTTGTATTAAAAATGGGGATATGTCTTTAGTGACTGTTTTCAGCCAGCAAATGTGTATAAATCCTAATACATTTGGCTTTAAAAATGCCTTCAAAACCAATTGAAAAATTATTTTACAATAGTTGGTAATGTGTCCCATATTATGCTGTTGTTTAAAAGTTAAAACAACTTATAAACCACTTTTAAAACATGTATAGGTTGTTTACAGTAAACTGAGCACTTTTGGAAGCTCTGCTTAAGATCTACTTGTATGCACATTGTGTATTCTTCCACTATATGTAAAATTAACATTGTTGTTTGCCTCATCACGTTATTCATGCTTTGGTCAAGTAAAATTGTAAAGTTACTTAAAAAGAAAGTATTTTAGAAATTTAGTAATTTTTACACCTATATGCATAAAAAACAGAAAGCTGAAGAAATAATATCAGTATTAACAAATGCTTACTTTAACACTTTAAATTCAATGTTTAGACACAGGACTGCTTTCCCTCCATCATTACCAACCTTACTGGGTGTATGCTGCTCATTGTGCATGTTCAAATATATGCAGGTAGTGGCGGAGACATATTTCAAAGATTGATTTCAAAAGTGCTCAGTTAATAGTAAACAGCATATTGTTCAAGTACGGTTGCTTTAAACCAAATATTAACTAGTGCTAATAAAGCATGACAATTATAGTAACTTCCTAAAAAAAAAAATATATATATACACACACACACACACACACAAGGGTTATTCGAAAGGTAAGGTCTGAATCGCCGTAACTAATCGAATATCACGTGAACATTGTAATGCGAATGCGCACAGACTCCCGATATGCCTTGCTCGCCAAACGACGCCATTTGCATTGGTATTGTTGCTGTGTGCTGTTTACAGTGTCGGTTCAAAATGTTTAAAACAATTGATCAGCCCGCCGACTGTGAAATACGGTCAGTGATTCGGTTTTTGACAGCAAGGAACGTTTCAGCAGTGGAAGTTCATCGACAGATAAGTCAAGTGTATGGCCCCAATGCGATGAGTGACAGCAAAGTGCGTAGGTGGGTGAGAGTTTGAGGACGGACGGGAAAATGTCCATAATGAACCGCGATCAGGCCGACCATCAGTGATCACAAAAGATTTGGTCAAAGCTGTGGACGAAAATATTTGTGAAGACCGGCGATTCACAATTTCAACTTTAGCATTGGAATTTCCGAATGTGGGTAGAACAACTTTGCACAAAATTGTCTCTGAAAATTTGCAATTTCACAAATTGTGCGCACGTTGGGTTCCCAGGCTGCTTACTGAGGCACACCAAATGAAAATAATGGCTTGACCTCTTGATTTTTTGGACCGAAATCATAAGGAAGGTGATCAATTTTTAGAGAAGATTGTCACAGGGGACGAGACGTGAAAGAAGCAGTTACAGACTGGTTATCCTCGCAGGCGGCAAACGTCTATGACTTAGGCATACAAAAGCTTGTGGAACATTATGACAAATGTTTAAACATATATGGAAACTATGTAGAAAAATAGAGAAACATGTAAGGAATTAAATAAGAAAAAGTTTTTTGAAAAAATCTGTGATGGTTTATGTTTTATAAGAAATCGGACCTTGCTTTCTGAATAACCCTCGTATACGCAGATTTGAATGTTGGTAACAGTTACAAATGTTCAAAATGTCTGCCATCAGCACCCAGACATCGTCTGCAACGTTGTAGAACAGAACGACTAACAGTAGCTACGGTTTCCATGGGAGTGGATTCACAGGCGGTCACAATCGCGTCTCTCAGCATCCAGTGTCCGTGGCTTACACAGTTTGATTCAGAGTTCCCCCGCCATTAAATATGGAGATCTTGGAGGATACTCAACATTTCCTCATCGGCCTATCCACCTCCCAACAAATGTTTCATCCAAGAGCGACCGTATGCCTCAATGACAATGTGGCGGTGCACTGTCCTGCTGGAAAAAGCAATCGTCATCTGGGTAGAGTTGGTGAATATCTTGCACAGTGTTTCCCTGCAACACGGTATGGTAACTTTCCCCCGTCATCGTTCCGTCAAAGAAGAATGGCCCTGCAAGTCCTCTGGCAGACGTACCGCACCACACTGTTAACCCAGGAAGTTTAACTGCTTGCTACCACGATGTGGAGATTTTCATCTGACCACAAAAGTCAGTAAAATGTTCCTTATAGTTGCAGATGCTCACAAGCCACTCAAAAAATTTGACACGTCTATCTGGGTCATTTTCATTCATTGAGTTAAATAATATGGTGATGTAGAGCTCCCACTTTACTTGCTTTGAAATGTGATGGACGCTTGATTTACTGGCACCTGACTGACGCACAGATTGCCATACGGACTTCGGCTCCCCTTCCAGAGGAATGTGTGAATATGTGAAACACAGTCCCCACACTTCCTCTGTCCGTTTGTTTTCGTCCTCTTCCTGTTGCACCGTCCTTTCTTCACATCACACACAATTGCGTTACTCTCAAAATTGTTATCTAACCGTGTCAATGTTTACACATTACGGTGGAGTAGTATTGAATTCTGTCCTCCATTGTCTCTGCACTTCTATCATCTTCTCCATTTCCAATAACACATTAAAATCAACTTACGTTGCTCGAAATAAAACTTTGTTACCTCCACCATTTCCTCTACAATTGTAGCATTGCCACCCGTGGCTGCAAACATACAGTCCCATCAGATTGTCTTTAATAGTTTCTCTGTTACCAACATACTATTACAAGATGCCAAAGGGTGTCATGAGGGACGGAGGTCTTAATAAAAATAAAAAAACTAAATTTGATTTTTAATTTATTCACACAACTATTGTTTGCATTATTAAACTACGTATCTCTACTATTACTCTTGTTATTCTAAGTGAGCGCAAAGTTTAAGGTCTATCTAAATTCTAATTAAAATCATTATAAATGTCTCTATATTGATTTGTCTCTTAATTCATACTCATTATTTACACATATTCAATCTGTCTATTGCAGGGCTTGTAACAAGTGAGGCTCAAAAAAAGTGAAAAAAAAAGTGACTTTAAATTTTAAAAAAGTGACTAAGTGACCTTCCAAAGAGCAAAAGTGACTAAAAATAATGTATATAAAAATAAAACAAAAGAGAGAAAATGGTTCACCCCAACCACCCCTCACCTTTTCCTTCTTTGCATTCTTTAAGACTTTACTTTTATTACTTACATAGTACATAACATGAACATTACATATAACAACACAATTCAAAATGCAACATACACAAGCTAAGTCAAAGATTTTAATGCATTTGCATGCTTTCATTACAACAATGAGTTCAAATTACACACACAATCTTTTTCTGTATACATAAATTATTATGTATACAGTATTATAAAGCATTATTCAAAACACAAAATACACAAATGCAGATAGAAAGTTAAATAAAATTTTTCGACGACAGTAATGATTTTATTCATGCTAATGTTGAATCACATGTTTCCAACACAATTAATTAAAATTATACCCCAAATATTTTTATATATAAGTGAAAGCCTAATATGAAAATTGAAAACACAAAGTAAATGAGCACATTTAAAAAATTTTTTAATATAGTTACATGTTTCCAATACAATAATGATTTGAAATATTTAAAAAACTTTAGTCTTTGCTTTTTGATGACTGTTGAAAGAAGTCTTTAATCAGATTAGATTTTTTTCTCTATTGATTCAGTCGTAGTTTGATGGAAATGCTTTGTTTCAGCAGCTTGAACTTGAACTTGGACTTTTTTTGCCCCTTCGATCATTGCTTGGGCCAATGAAACTTCTTTGAAGTCTCTTTTCTTCAGCGGTTTTAAAGTCTTTCATTTGCTTCATTCAAAAGCATTAAGCCACTTCATTAAATTTTTTTCATGTTCCTTTCTAAATCTCTTCAGTTTTTGCTCATCCTCTTAATTTGTTCTTTTCTGTTTTTTCAATTTCTTTTGTGTTCTTCATATTCTGCTTTTCTTTTTTGATCCCTCTGTTCTTAAACTAATTTGTCTTTTTATTTCCTTTTCATCTCTTCCAAGTAGGCATTATTGCCCTTGTAAGCAATATGCCCCATTCTCAAGAGCTCATCTGTAATAGGGACAAGGTATAGTTTTTTATTATCATAATTTTTTGATACACCCTTTACAGTCATTAATGCATTTACTGTTCTTTCGGACATCGAGGTACGATCAGTGGTCAAAGTTCTACAAGAAGATGAAAACACTCTTTCTACATCTGCACTATCATGTGAAAGTGATAGTGCTGCTTTCACAATTTTTGTAACGGGTAGGGTACTTTGGACCAGTGCCACATACATCTATCAGCTCCATGAACTGTGACCAGTAGACATCAACTGACATGCTTGCAGTTGAAGTTCCTTCCTCCCTTTGAAGTAGTTTCCATTCATCCTGAAGCAAGTCAGTTGGAACTTCCCACGACATAGCTCGTGATATCTCAAGTAGGCTATGATATCTCTGAGGTAAACATCTCTTATCAGGACCGAGACAGGATAAGTTCTTGAGAAGAGAGGAACCAAGTGATGACTTTCTGACAATGTGCTTTATACTTTCAATATAATGTTTTTTGAACACTCAGGAAGAACAAACTTCTTTCCTTTTCAGATGTACCATTCGAGGCATTTCCGACAGCATCCCCAACAATATCTTCAATGGGAAGCAAATTATTTGTACACAAGATATCCTCAACACATTCTAGTTTCATACCCTTCGGAGAGTCTTTGTAAATCGCCGCGCACTTCTTGCGTTACCACTCGCCTTACCTTGGCACACTCTTTTGCTCGCTAGAACAAACGTGGTTAGAGAAACGATGCAAAGCAGAGCCATCTAACAATACAAACTATATTTCCTTTTCATATAAAGTACAAGGTAATTGAATATTTTATTTCACCCGAATGTGGTGGTAGATCTAACACTGGAATGCCTGGCTGAACGAGATGAATGCTGAAAAGCCATTACTACTCGTCGTCTCCTCTTTTTTTTCCCCCAAGCCATCTGAGCACATCTCGTTTGCGATAGACTGAATACTTATAGTATCAATTTACGGAGAAAACAAACATGCCAGTAACAGCACTAAATTAAACCAAAGTAAATAAAAACACAAGCGCTCATTATCTACAGTAACGATGGTCAGCTGTTAAAGCCGGATCATAGTAGAGTGAGCACTTTTGACTATAAAATCCGTCCATATATGTTACATCATACACTGGCATGCAGGCTCCTGTGGGCTATTCACAGTAAAGTGAGAACTTATGAAAGCCCTCTCATTTGGAATAATAGTCAATAAATATATTTTATTTTAGCTATAGACGTTAACTTCAGAGTGCGATGGAATATACACACTGTGTTTATTACTTACCTGGCAATATTATTTTAAAAAGGTGGTGAAAGGATAATAAATGGCCCAAAGGAAAAAGTAACTAGGGCCTCAAAAGAGCTCACTTTACCGTGCACAACCTATAGTTAAGTTCGCAGTGAATCAATGAAAGTAGTTCGTGCAACTGAAGCACGGCGAGTGTACTATTGTTTAAATTTCTTGCCATTGAATAAGAAGTGAAATATATACTAAACAGGGTTTTCAAAAGTGTGAAACAACTAAATTACGTGAACAGCATGTACTATAGTATTTTAGTTTCACTTAGACTTGAAAAAGCGTTAAATATTTCAAACACTCAAAATAGGTCCCCTTTATCATCCCACACTATCAAATTTAGCTTCGAATTACCTTCCGTGTTTATCCAGTTCAATTAATTGAAATACGTATGTCAAAGATCTTCATCTAGAATATATATTTTCTTAGTTTCGGTTTTTTTTTTTTTAATAATAATCAGAATTACTATACCATAAACGAAATTTTAAAACATAACAATAACCAAGTACATCCACATTTAAAATGTGTAAACGAGTTTGCACAAATTTGATGTACAATATTAAAACGAATATCTGTTTTGGTTTGGAAAAAATTATTTCCGTATGGTGTTTACGTTGCAATTGTTTACAATCTGCTTACTACAGTTAATTTTGGGATAGTTTGGTTGAAACATCTACGAAAAACCTGTCAGACAACCACTTCAATGCTTATCGTATGCAATTGGTGGAAATGCATTTGAAATGCTTGATCTAATCTACGACTTGAATCCGACTCTCATAACAGCATAGTTAGTCACGAGCCAGGACCAAATAGCGCAAGCAATACGGGACGGGACAGCAAGTTACGTCGCTTCTTTAGTTGACCAGACTGTACTTCCAAGGCCAGTAGGCCGGCCGCTGGGATGTTCGTTATCCGCGCGGCTATTACGTTACTCCCACTCTGTGACCTATTTAATCCTTGTCGCCCACCACCCTTCTACACGGGAATACATCCGCCATGACAGGTTACATTCGCGCCCGCCATCTTGAATTTCTTTTATTTGTCTCATTAAAAGTTCTTATAAGAAAATAAAAAATAAAAAAAAACACGCAGAAAGCTTCCTTTATTCCAATCAATACATTAATCCTTTGGCAGTGTGAGCGCCTTAGTCCTGCAGGGCTCTCTGTCCATTTATTTATACACGCTCACTTGTTCCTTTTAATTCCTTACTTTTCCAATAGTAAATTCCTTTTGTTTTGATTCTCTTTACCTTGCTCATTCCAGGTTTCTTTCTCAGTCACATATTTTGTTTCTAGATTTAATTTTTATATTAGAATGTATGGGGGGTTTTGGATATTTTACAATGTTCAATGTATTTACCGTTATTTCTTTTTTACAGTTCATTGCATTGCTTCAGTTATCCGTTTCTGTGCAAGAACGATGTAATCGTTGGTACACATGATTCTGTATTTTTTTGTTTACTGTTCCTATGTTGTATTCGAACATTTGTAAACTTGTCATGAATAATAAACAAACTATAAAATCAAATCAAATAAATCCTTTATATGTTTACCTTACTCTACGGTGCATACTATTAAAGTACTCTATGTTGCAATTAACATAATACAAAATTTTTAAGTTTAACACGCTATTTACTTTTTGACTATTGACAAAGAAAGTAAATTTAGGTGATTGGGGAAACTGTTAATAACTACCGTAATATGTAAGTTATAACAAAGAAAAGAAAGTAGAGATACGTGCAAGTAAAATCATATGGGTCATCCATTAACGCTAGACGCGTTTATTGAAGTTTACGTGTCTCAGGAAGCAAATACTGTGAAACGTGGGTAGGACAATGCCGAATCACGTTTGTTGTAAATATTTTGCCAAAGTGGTACATTTCTGCCGAAATATTTTTTACGTAGCAAATTTTGTAAATTTTAAAGCAACGTGAGACGCAGGAGCAACTGCCTATTCAGTTAAGTGTAAAAATATTCTCAAGCACTACCTGTTGCTGTAATATCCTGGAAGTGTTTGTTGGCGACATCTGACAAGACTGCTAGAGGCAATACGGCATGTTCCATTGTTCCGCGGTCTTTGCAGCATGTACCGATATGTGCTTAAAGCTATCGAACAGAGGAAATGTAACTTTTCGTTCCCACTGCCTTCATTTCTTTACATTTAGGTAAAATTTCAGATTACTTCGAGCTTATCAGTCCGACCAGGCCAGCAAAAACAAAACTTTGGAGGATTTTTTTTTAAATAACGTAATTTTTTTACTTACTTCTGCTTTGCAGCCCTAATTTATTTACTCGATGCATAATTCATTAACTATTACATTTATTGGGGTTGAAAATGGACTTCATTAATTTACTGCAGACAAAAATTTAAAATATCACAAACTAACGACGTATACAATTTAAAAAAATAAACTTATCTACAGACACTTACTATAATATTCGGTCGGATATGCGTATGCACGTTGTACGCGAATGCTGTCATTGCCATACGTGCCGGAGGAATATTACGTGACAACTATAGAAAGGAATGCCTTTTTTGTCTGCTTTTGCTTTCTCGGGGCAGAAGGTTAAGCAGAGAAACCTTACTTTAAAACAAACATCAATGCAACCATTAACTTATTTTTTTTCCAATTTTTTTTAATTAAAACTTTTAAAGCGTGGTTTAAATATGCGCATCAAGATTTTATTAGCTCTGTTGAGCACGTAAAATCCCAGCGTGATAAATGGTGATACAACCGTTACTAAAAAACAGAATATTTTACAGGCACGTGCCTTGGTGAAAAGCACATTACACCCATCCGTCAAGGTCAAACACACCACGCCATAAAACTTTCTGTGCGATGTAGCAAAATTTACGTATGGCCTGTGAACGAAAGTAAGTCGCCAGCGTTCAAGAGAACTTTCAGTGGAGTAATATCGATTTATTTTTATTACGTTATTTGAGAAAATTTCACGGAACTCTACGTATTTTAACTAGTTCGTGAATTCACGTGCCGCGAAAAACACGGTAATACCTGTATTAAACACCACTGTAAATTTTAATGGGAACTGTATTGTAAGATTTCCATTAGTATTAAAATGAACTTTATCCATTGCAGAAAATAAGGCGAATAGAAAGAAAGGGGGAAAAAAACCTTCAGAAAATTAGCAGCAATAAGCAAGGAACCAAGCAGTCAAAAAAACATGAAAAAACGAGAGATGCAACAGACTTGTCAAAAAATTGATAGGCCACAATTACAATGTACACCGACCAGGAAAATATTTGTTTGCTTATACGCTAACCAGGGTATATCTGCACGACGATTTCGCGATACCTTCAAGTGATCGCAATTAATTTTTTAAGGTAATTTCGTAAAGTGTGAGAGTTATTTTAGCTGGCACGGCAGGTACAATTATGACAATACGAGTGACAGGCTCACAGCCCGTGAGATCTACGACTGGATGATTGTTTCGTACGATAACCTCGGGAGCACAGAGAGTGGAAAACGGGAATGTGGCGTCGTATCTTCTTTCAGTTGGACGAGCAGAGTTCGCTGCACTATCGCCGCTGGCCGGCTCAGTTGTGCTGAGTAACGACCAGTGTTAACAAACACCGCACCACGTTATCGCACGCACTCCAGCGCTATCGCGCATTTCTGTGTCTCGCACTGATAACACGTCGTCCGGCGTATACGAGTGCGCTACTCAAATCAAATTTGAACCTCATCCCGACAGTTGTGCGTCACAGAGGAAATGTGATCATCCAGCTCGTCTAAATACAGAGATAAGCCCTATTAAAATGTAGGTATCTTTGGTTCGTTTAGTATTAAGTTACATACTTATTCTGTAATATATACATACATACAGTGAGCAAAAAAGGTATTTGAACACATAATATGTATGTGACATAGTTATAAAGCTATTTATTCCACAAACCATAATAATTGTATACAAATAATGTGTGAAAAACGGTGTTAAAAAAGTAAATAAAATTGGAAAATTCATTACCGGACATCATATATAAATTAAAATGGTAAAATCGGAGGACAAACAAGTATTTGAACAGATAAAACCATTAGAGGATTATGAGGTTTGTTTAGGTCGAATTCGTGAACGCGTGGAGATTATTCCTTAGGAGTGTTCTTTGTCTACCTCAGTGTGTGACTTGTTAGTGTTCTGTTCACATGAGTGAGTGATGGCACCGCAAAATAGGGAACTGTCTTCTGAAACCCGTCATCACATTGTTTTTTTGAGACATGAAAGCAAATCAGTAAGTGAAATTACGCGAATATTAAAATTAAATCCGTCTACAGTATTTTATATGATAAAAAAAAAAGAAGAGACAGGATCAACAAACAACAAGCCACGTTCTGGACGACCAAAAATTCTCCAGACTCGACAAGTGAGGTTCCTCTGTAGATAAATCCAAAGGAACCCCTTCTGTACCAGCAGTTCATTGGCCCAAGACCTTGCGACATCTTCTGGTGTGACTGTTACCCCCCAAACGGTAAGAAATTATTTACATGGAGCAGGGCTAGGGGACAGGTACCACGGAAAAAGCCATTCATAAGTGAGGCCAATAGAAAAAAACGACTGGAATTTGCAAACAATTATATCGACAAGCCTACTGAATTTTGGGAAAGGTAATATTTAGTGATGAGAGTAAATTTAATCTTTTCGGAAGTGATGGAAAAAGATGGGTTTGGAGAAAACAAAATAAAGCCCTTGAAAAGAACAATTTGCGTGTGACTGTAAAGCATGGGGGTGGTCGTGTGATGGTTTGGGGCTGCATGGCATCCTCAGGGATTGGCAATTTGGCTTTTATTGAAGGAAATATGACTGCCAGGATGTACATAGAGATGTTGCGACGTCATCTTCGTGAGAGTGCAGAAAAGTTAAATATAGAGGGACATTTTATTTCCAGCAGGATAATGATCCCAAACACACGGCCCATATTACCCGTGAGTGGCTATTATATAACGCTCCACGAAGGGTTGTTAGACCTCCCCAGTCACCGGATTTAAATCCAATAGAAAACCTATGGAGTATTTTGGATTCACAAGTCAGGAAAAGGTTTTCTAACCATAATGGGTTTAAGGCTATCCTTCTCGAAGAATGGGGGAAAATATCCAGCGAAACCACCAAACACCTTGTCCAGTCAATGTCTAGAAGGCTAGGCTGTTATTGAGGCAAATGGACTCCACACGAAATATTGAATGACTTTTTGTGAACGAAAAGGTAGCGATGATTACATGTTAAAATACATTTTTGTCTATTGGAATTGTTTATTTATTTTTATAATGTTGTTACGACTATATATAATTTTGTATTGATTAAATATCCTCATTGTTCATTGTTTACTTATATACATACATATATGGTTCCAATTGTTTATACACTTATGTCAGAAAATATATTTACTATGTAATTATTAGGTGTTCAAATACTTTTTTTAATCACTGTATGTATGAATTTCCAGCAAGTGAATCTGTAATGGGTCCAGGGTAAGATAAGGTGACTATGCCTTAACTGCGCTTTTAAGCCGTTAATAAATAAATAGGTACCGCCGTTCGAATCCCGTAACACGAGAGGTGCAACTCGTAGATGGGCCGTCAGTTACAAATGTTGCATTGGCGTGGACTGTGAAACAGACGCGATGGCTCGGTGAATTAATTGCAATCAAGCCACGGACATTAAATTAAACACACGATTTATTTGTCTGGTTGGAGCTGGGCTGCGGTCTGGTACCCAACCTGTCACACGCGTGTAAGACGGCGGGGACTGGGGTGCCCTGGTGAAAACCGGACTTGTCCGGCGTGTAGGAGGTGCAGTTCTGGTCCCTGAAGTGCCTGGTAGGGTGGTCGTGACGCAAGGAATGACTATCCTCGTCTGGCCATCCCCTGGTTCAGGACCTGGCGGTGGTAACCGGCGTATGTGTAAGAGTGAGTCGGTTGTAGTGGTGTCTCCCTCGCCGGCCCACGGACTGGGTCCCCGAGGCGCCCTCCTCTGATGAGCTTCGGTGGGGTCTTCTCACCATTGGGGGGCCGTCAACTAAAGCCTAGCGCTGCTCAAGTCCATCTCCACCTCCTCGTGGGCTGGGCTGGTAACACGGTGGCCACACGTGGCTGACGGAGTGAGGACGATAATAGGCTAGTGGCGGCCTCGTCAGTGCACAGACGATTAGCCGATTGCACCTTCCCCAACTGGGGCTCGACCTAGCAAGTCGGGTAAATCTCGGGGTGGCGGAGCTCCAATGAAGGGACTGCCTGGCATCCTGGAGGAGTTGGGCCTCTCCTGGGTGAAAACTCAGTGTGCACGGCATAGTCGTGGGTGCCCAGGGGATCAGTGTGAAAGCCCCGGCTTCGGCCGTGCTGATCGCGGGTCGGACTCTGGGTGGCATTGGTTGAACCTTCCGCTTGAAAGGAGATCTGGAGGTGGGTGTTTGCCGAGGGCTGCTCCTGTGTGTCTGCAGGTTGGCAGCAGCTGCCTTTGGAAAGTAAGCGTGTAGGCTAACCACGGGTGTCAGTTACGAAGGGTTGATGCTCATAATGAAGGGTCGATGGTTTGGTCCGCCTAGTAATAGGACTCGTTCACTTAGCGGTTTCTTAGAGGTTGGATAGGCCTCGGCCCCATCAAGGTGGCACGTATTGTCACAACTCTGTACGCTGCTGTTGGCAGGTGAGGTGGAACCACCCCTCGGGGTGGAGAACTTCCACCCACTGCGATTGGAAGGAGCGTAATCTCTTCCTATTTATTGCATTCAATTCATAGCATGCTGTGATGCTAGAAAATACATGTGTCTGGATAATCCCGACTGGGAGGTGTGTACAGAATAAGAATTGATGTGTGGCAACATATGCCTGGAAGCAATAACCTGCAGCAACATGCCTGTGTTGCGCACAACAATAAGATCTGATGTGGCAAACATGATGCCTGGGCAGAGGTCTGTATTGCAAAGCCTGACTGTAAACACCAAATAAAAGACGAGCTCTGGAAGATCTCTCCTGTAATACCCTAGTGCAGGGGTCGGCAAACCGCGGCTCTTTGAAAAATATTTGCGGCTCTTTCAGTTTCGTAAAAAAATCTAATTTTTATTCTATATTGAAGAGACACATATCCCGCGCGCAGACTAAAACCGACTGCGATCGTCCAAATACCTATTACCTCATTTCCCATCTTCACTACCGCCTGCCTCACCTACGCCATTCGCCCGCGCTGCCCCCCCC
>NQII01000493.1:1744035-1757070 GCA_002778355.1 Clitarchus hookeri
GCGATTCAGTTGGCTTGTTGCTTTTGTTTTGGACACACGTGCGTTTACAATTTTCATTGCATTCTTGGTCGTTGCGTAAATAGCTAATTTAACTGACGTGAACCCTATTTTGTACAGGTATGTAATACATTAATTAGTAGGTCTTTTTTGCTTTCAATCGTACCTGTGCTTACCTATGTGCCGTTTATTCTTTTCTTTTTTATAATAACCGAACTTTAAAAGTCGCAAAGGAATTGTACCAACTGACTAATACGAGTAAAGAGTGAGGCATCTATCGGTGAAAAAAAATGCGCAGTTTTTTATGGAATAGAATCAAAGAACATGCCGTATTCTGTTCCGTTAAACTTTGTGCCCATTACGCAGTGTTTAATATTGATTGTAGAAAATAATACCCGCTGCGATTAGTTTCGCCGGTGTGCACCAACTCTGGCCCTGTTTCACAATGTCAAATAACAGTAACTCTAACCAGAAGGTAAATTATCCTACCTGTTCTTTCATTCCACACGAGAATAAAAGACATCCATGGTTAGCGTTACTGCGACATTGTAAAACAGGATCTAAATGGATGACTGTTATGTTGGTTATTTCGCTTACATAAATAATTTTTTCTTAGAAATTTGGATAAACTTTCTTAGGCTGGTGTTTTAATAAGTGTATTCTTAACTTATGTGACTGATAGAAGTGGATTATTTCAGGCTTTCAGAATCGGCCGTCGGCATTGCTTCATTTAAAAAGAAAAGAAAAACAGAAGATGAAATCGAGAATTCCTTCGTGATTGGACCGAGTCGTATTCGTTTATTCGTAGTCAAAGTGGTCTTCCGACCTGCCTCACCTGTCGAGAAAAACTGGCCCATAATAAAAAGTCAAATTTGGAGAGACATTTTACAACTAAAGATGATTCTTTTGCAAGAAAATATCCTGTCAGTGACGCACGGAAAAAAGCTGTTGAAGAATTTAAAAAAAAACTCAGCAGTCAAGTTCCATGTTACATAATTGGACACAATCCACCAATTCGTTGAATATGGCCAGCTTTAAAATCTCGCTAGAAATAGCTAAAAGACGAAAGCCATTTACAGACGGTGGTTATATTAAGGATTGTTTTATTGAAGCGTCAGAAGATCTATTTCGTGATTTTAAAAATAAATCCTGTATTTTTAAAAAAATTAAGGACATCCCACTGTCAGCTAAAACAGTACAAGACTGGACCGCCAAAATGGCCTTAGGTGTGACCCAGCAGCAATTAGAGGACATCAAACTGACTCCTGCATTATCAATTGCTGTAGATGAGTCTTGCTACATAAAAGATACTGCACAAGTTGCACTTTTTGTGAAGTATGTTTCACCTCAAGGCCCTAAGGAAGAACTGTTAGGATTGCTGCCACTTATGGCGCAAACTCGTGGGGAAGATATTGCTAATGCTGTACAAAAGTGTCTGGAAGACAATGGAATCAATTCTAATAAAATTGTTTCCATCGCAACTGATGGAGCTAAAAGCATGACGGGGATAAACAAAGGATTTATTTCAATTATGAAGAGAAAAATAGACCATGAAATCCTTTCGTTTCACTGATAACACATCAGGAAGCGCTTTGTGCACAAACTTTTCCAAAATAAATAGTTGACGTCATTAACTTGGTAATAAAGATTACTAACAACATCTAGGCTAAGGCACTCTATCATCGTCAATTTAAAGAATTTCTGGATGAAATGGATAGCCAGTATTCAGACCTACTTATGCACAATAAAGTGCGATGGTTTTCACGTGGGAATGTTTTGAAAACGTTTTGCTTTATGCCTTAATGAAATTAAAATATTCCTTAATGAAAAAGGCATTCATCACCCTGAACTAGAAGAAGACAAATGGCTACAACAGTTTTATTTCATGACGGACCCTACAATGAAATTAAATGAACTAAACACAAAGCTTCAAGGAAAAGGGAACACTGCATTTACATTACTGGAAGAAGTAGCTTACTTGGAAAAAAAAAAATTGCTTTTGATGGCTGAAGATATGGAGATGGAAACATTACTACATTTCAAAAAACTGAAAAAGTATCGGGAAGAAAACAATGCTCCTATCGACACGAATTACTTCATTACTGCGATCAAAGCAACGAAGGATGGCTTTGCTGAACGATTTGAACAGTTCAAAGTAAATAAGCCTACTTTAGCTTTCATCATGAACCCTCTCAAGGGAAATAGCAATGAACTAAACTTTGCTCCGTTTGACATTGACGCTGGTACAGTTCAAAGCCAATTGTTAGATTTAAAAAGTTAAGGAATATGGAGCTGTAAATTCAGAAATCTCAGAAGAGCTAGAAAGGCAGAAATACAATTTGACATCGCAACACAAGTTGACAGCTTTAAAAGAAATGCCTAAGCCTGAAGCAATAATTTTTTACACCTGGAATGGACTTCCAGAATGCTATGACCAATTTAAAAAATTGGCTTTAGGAGTGCTAACGATCTTTGGATCAACATATTCATGCGAACGAGTTTTCTCATGCATTAATTTAATAAAAAAAACAAGCTAAGAACCAGACTGACGAATCAAAATCTAGAGTCGTGTCTTAAACTAAAAACTATTAGTTACGTGCCAGACCTACCAAAACTATCTAAAGAAATGCAAGGTCATCGTTCTCATTGATTTTTTTATAATCTCTTATTTAATTTGTTCTTCAAAAAGCTACCTATATAAATGAATAATAATATAATGAATTGGTTTTTTTAAGTTATAACATTTTGTTTCTAATTATTTTATTACCTACCTACTAACCTTTTGTTTGTAAATAGTTTGCTACCTACCTACTTAATTATTTAAAAAAAAAAGTATATTTAGATAGAATTAAAAGTTGTGGCTCTTCAATAATTATTGTTTTTTTTTTTTTTTTTTTTTTTTTTTNCTCTTTGAGCAGAAAAGTTTGCCGACCCCAGCCCTAGTGGATCAGGCACAGGAGACGAGCCGGTCACAAGCTGTAAAAATAACAGATAACATATGTATCATCAACACAGTATTCAATAATGCACTTCCAGTATTGGCAGGGATGTTGCTAGTTGACCTATTGGTCAAAGTTCGTGGAATTACGAGGGAGAGAGCACGGAACGGAGGGCCAAGTAAGGAAGAAAAACAAGATCTTTTGATTGAAGTTGCTAGGGAACGCCAAATAGATGGTCGACGTCAGAAAAGGGAAGAGTTACCTTCGAGTTGTTTCCAGGTGTGCAAGAAAGGATGAAGTTCCAGTGGATTACCATGAACCACTATAGTGAACAGCTATTTACGGGACTTGGCAAACTTCATGGAGAAACTTGGTGGATTCCGTTTGGTGCAATTTCCGCTGTGCGAAGTTTGTGGAGTGGATGACGCAATGGAGCATGTAATCATGAACCGTTTGAAGACAGAAAATATAAGGAAATTAACGCTTGCAAACATACCATCCAGAAACCATAAGAGCAGGATATTATGGCAGGGTACCTAGAAAGAAACCTTTTATTAATGAGGTGAATAGAAGAAAACGACTTAAGTTCGCAAAAGACCACGCTGACAACGATGAAAACTGGTGGAATGATGTTATTTTTGCTGTTGAGAGGAAATTGAATGTGTTTGGTTCAGATGGCAGGGTAACATGGCGCAAGCCAAATGAGAGGAGCTAAAACCTGGGAACTTACAACCTACTGTGACTGACGCAGCCAACAGAGCTGCCCAATACAACCTCTCAGCGCAGAGAGCGTGCAGGGAATGACGCGAGGTACGAACGCAATGTGCATCGTGCCTGTGCCACGCGTCCACCACAACTGGCCGAATATTAAAGTGGCGTATTTATGAAGCACGCGAGGACAAAATATTGTGTTTCATTAACTTGCACGGCTCATTTAAGTTATTGGTTACTGTTGCATTTCATTTTAAACATACAAGAATGATTGTGTAATATGTTTTATGTTTATCTTAATTTCTAATGCAGCATAAGGCCATGGAACTGCGGTAATCATCGGTGGCCGAATATTAACGAGAGTCACTGCATACGAATAATTTCCGTGAGAGTGCATTACGCTGCGATTTCTGCGCTTCAATCAAAACATCGGTAAAAGTTTATATGTATATTTTTACATTCATAATATCTCGCAACAAACAGACCACGTTAAAAATATTAATATTCAAAACTGTAAACACATTCATGATGTATCCTGTTACAAGTATATATTAACGTAAGAGAACGACTCGCTCCCAGATCTTGACAGTTGAAACTCTCAGCACGTGTGTTTATAAACATATGTATATATGTAGAAATATACCGTTCATGCTTGCACATTTAGTGTTAATCATACAGTTTCAATTATAATGAAATATTCTGCTGAAAGATGGGTTTGGTTATACAAAAAAACTCAGCAGTCGTGTTTCTGTCATTTTAAAAACCACTCCATGCAAATTAAAAAGCAATAAAAACCTTGAATCTAATTTATTACTGCTAACTTCTGTTTAAACTGCAATGAAAACGCAAATTTACAGAACATTTCCCCGGGTAACCAACCAAATTAAAAAGACTGCAGTCACTTCGAACGGTTTTTTATAATGGCTGCAAAGAAATAAGGATTACAGTTTGGCAGGCATTTTTGCTCGCGACTGTGTTTTCTTTGGTTTCGCAAGCGAGTGTGTGTTTGTACACTGGTGAATAACTTGCCAGTGCCCAGCCGTATTTCATTATGCGTTTGAACAGTTTATGAAAATTTTATTTATTAACAAAACAAAGTTTCTTGGCATTTACGTCTGTTCCAGCTGGTGCCAGAAGTGTGCCCTAGATACGGAGCAAGCATTTTAATCTTAAAAGATGCAGACTCACTGCAGGAAAAGAAAGTTTGACATGAACTTAAGAACGAGATAGCCGTTTCCGAAATACGCATAACACTAAAAAAAATCCAGAAAGCCGGACAAATTTTTAAGTTTAATACAATTCCTCCATTGACAAAAAATTTCAAAAACTTGAGCAGACGACGAGTGAAACAAAAATGGCTGCCAAAAAAATATTGTATATATACACACACACATCCTAAATTTAATTTGAGAAAAAAAATTGTGTCTACCGAGGTTGTATATAACGCGCTCGTTGATCTGTTTTCTTCCTTCTAGTTCGAAAAAGGACAAGCGTGAGCAAATTATCGTCATTAGAGATGCTGCTGCAACTCGCACTTGTACCCAACGGTGTCTGCTTCAGAAATATTCTACATCCGCTACAGTTAATGTCTAGGACTAGTGTCCTCGCGTTTAATGTCCCATACTCTACACACTTGAGGTAAATTGTTTTCCTTAGCTATATTTATTTATTTCATTTACTTATTAGCCTCAGAAATCACGCAACATGCGTTTTAAGTTTTGTCAAGGAGATACAAAATAAAATAGTTATAAGTATGTGGCAATAGCATAGCAACTTAATGCGCGTATGTAAGTTCCAATTACTCTAGCGTCTGTCGAGAAATTAATGGTACTTAAATAATACATAAGTACTGTTAATCCGACATTAAAGAATTGAAATAAAAAATTATTTGCAATGATCAAGAAACATAATTGGAATACATTTCTTCGCAAATAATATTTCGCGCAACACACAGCTCACCTTGTTAATTTCTGTACAGAAACGTGCTTTTATTTCTCCCATATTCCTTCCTGTACTTAGCACCCATCGAGTTTCACTATATGCTGACTTCAACTTGCCTGCATTAAGGAGACTTTCCAAGATTTTGCACAAGTTTAGTAGCAGATATATTTATATTCAGCCATATTGTTTAAGAAGAAATGACTATCAGCTTTTATGGTTAGGACAGTTAATTTTTAGATAGCATTTCCGTCGGTAGCATTTTCTTTGTGAAACGATACAAAAGGGGTCCTATCCTATGTTATGAACTGTTTTTGAATACATTATTGTTACGGACGTATTTTTCTGTGGGATTTCTGAAAAACTTGAGAGTAAAGTCGTATCACTGTATGACTATCATTTTGATAGTTCTTTATGGTTATCTCTTCGTCTGAAGATCACAAATGGACACTGTGCTTAATTAAACTCGTATAAAAGTGTTACCATTAAAACTAAATATAAACTTTACACCATCTTAAACCAAACAGAGAGAAAAATAGAAAATTATTAATTCCAACTTGTAGGCGATTAACTACTGCTTGATGAACACCACGTACGTGCATCACTTACAGGCGTAGTCTGCCTAGCGCTTGATGAACAACACGTACGTGCATCACTTACAGGCGCCGCCTGCCTAGCGCTTGATGAACACCACGTACGTGCATCACTTACAGGCGTAGTCTGCCTAGCGCTTGAACTACGCCGCAGAGTTTGAAATACAGGTGTTTTTTTTTTTTACCAAACTATTAAACATGTCCCCATGATACCAACGTACGAAAATAAAACACTTGATGCGAGTTACGTATAATACTGCCAATACACCTGGCACATTATAAATATCATACCAGAGACCTCCAACATAGCTGAAAACGGACTTTTCACACTGCTGAATCTCATAATATACTGCACTGGACTTTCCACCAATAAAATGATAGGGTCACCGTTCGAAGTCCCATAGGTGCACGCAGCACGACGTAAACACTGCGGCCAGTTCAGTGCCTTGCGCGTAAGGGCGAATGTGCATTAGGCGCGCTTGTCGGCGTCGCCCTTATCGCTCTCCTGCCTCGAACGCGCTAGCAACCACCAAGCAGCCGGCGTTCTCAAGTGTTCATCGTGACTTAAGCAGACTTGAAACAGGAAAGTAAACCGTGCTTTGAATATACCACACCGTGGGTCGCCTGCAACTAATGTTTTATTTAACTAGTTTATATTGAAATGTTATCGAAAAACTTAAAATGTAACTACGGATGGACCACAGAAGTTATTTTCGTGGAAATTCAATCTATCTGTAGCAAAACATTGTTTTAAAATATATTTTTTTCTTTGCTAAACACGAGAAATATATTTAAAATGCCTATAATTCTGTTAATGTTTTTTTTATTAGTACGCTTTCTTTTTTGGCGTTTCTGTTAAACTTCTGTTTGACGTATCACACGAATAAAAAAAAAAGGACCAGTGAACGGTTTTAATGTACAATATGTGTAATTCAAGAGGAGCTTTGACGAATGAGGGTGGATGAGGATCGTCATAAAACGCCGTTCACGTTGAAAATAACCACATTTGTGTGTTTTGATACCAATAGTTATGAAATATGTCAAAATATATGGAGTTCATTTGGAACTACGAAGCAAATATATGATCACAATTAATTTGACGTACTACTTCTACCCTTTTTAATTTACTACTGGAACCTTAAAAACATCAGTTGTATCCGGTGGTGAGGTGTAGTTGCCCATCTGACATGTAATCTGGCACCTCGACTGTCAACACAGCAGACGTGCTTTTACGTATAACTAGAGCTATGTACATGAGGAACAATGTCGGTGAGAAGGATCGCAAGAGGGTAGGAGGGCGCCGACAGTAAGGTTTAACTTGACCAGCTCAGTCAGCTGCACGTGTCGTGTAAGCACGCTCGCCTCGGACAGAGCGTCCTTGACAGTCATTGTCGATATGTGAAACGACATCTACACGACGCAACATGCCCGCAAGCACAGTGCCCCGTGCGAAACTTGCTCCTGATCTCGTACAACAAGTGTTTCACGTCTATATGTTCCCTCGTTATATAATATTTTCTTTGTCCCAGACGGGATACATCTCGAACTACACAAACTTAAAAAAATTCTGTCAAAGTAGTCCCCGATGCCATAACAAGCTTAGCTTTGACTTTTAATGTCCGGCCATGAAGATTGATACTGAATATTTGTACAAAAAAAATCCAAGATGGATGAAATATCTTTGTCTTAAGGGTATTGGTAAATGGAAAATTAATTATTTTATATTTATACGAAATGTTGTTCTACTTGTAGACATTACTTATAAATTGTATTTCCGCGGATAGAGAAAATTAGCCAGCTTATTTTTTACACAACGGCCCGTCAAAATCAAAGTTTTGGTCTTTTTGGGACTTGAAGATAGTAAAAACTAACTCATTTACCGAAATAAAATAATTCACATTGAAATGGGATACCATTAGTCACTTCAAGAAATCTTGACAATCAAGCTATGATATGTTATAGCAATTTTTTAAAACCTTCTTAAAATAAGGGAATTATTAAATTTTTTTATTTGTAGCATTCTATAATTTTTTGTAAAATAAATTTTTGCTACTTGCCTTAACATGAAATGAGAGATGACCATTCAGTCATCCTTGTTAAATTTTCTGTAAATGACTACTTCTATTTTATGTGCACATCCGAAAAACACCTAACATTGTGATTTTGACACTCCATGATGCAAAACTTATGCAACCTAAAATGGCTTTCTGCGAAGGAAGGGTACTTATCAGTAATGTCTACAAGTTGAACGGTGTTTCGTACAAAAAAAATATAAAATAATGAATTTATTTATTCGATAGCTGTCGAGATGAGACTTGTGGCCGTTATCACAAAACTAAGGACCAGTCGTTTGAGGTACGTCTCGTGTGTTTAATGTCAAACTACAGAAGGTGCGGTATTTCAGTCCCTGTGATGCTGCACGATGGCGCCAAGTGCATGTTGCAGTTAACGACAACACAGTGGCAGGCAGCTGGCCCAACCAATATCCATCAGAATCACTTACCTTGCACCCCTTGTCTGTCACTCTTTGCTCTCTTTCTGAGATGCGGATTGGAGACTCCCTAAGCAGGGGCGGATGCAAGGAAGATCTTGAGGGTCTGAGCACCCCCCCCCCCCCNGTAATCTAAGTTCGAGGGTAATATGACTGATGTTTATTTTTAAAATGTTATTTGTTCCTAATGAAAGACACGGTGTACCTAACATAATTACAAAATGAACTTATTATGAGTGGGAGGGGCGTAGTGGTTAGCCTACTCGTCTCCCACCTAAGCGAACCTGTTTCGATTCCTGGCGGGATCACTCCCGGTCTTGAGAGCCGAAGAGGGTGAAAGCGAGGTAAGTATGGGGTAGCGACGGAATGTAAGGACGGGGAAACGGGGGATCGCCAAGGAAAACTCACCGACCACGGGCATCGCACGACACAATTCCCACGTGCGAAAATCCGCGAGCGACCACGCCGGGGATCGAACCCGGTACGCCTAGGTGGGAGGCGGGCAGTCTTGATCACCGCGACTTCGAAAACACAGTACTTGCGTAAAAAAAAATCGGGGCGTGGCTGTCTATGGAACACGGCCGTGGATTCTACTTGACTGCGCCTGCGTTAGTGAGTAATATTTTCTTTGGGATATGGAAATAAAATTGAAGTAACGAAAGAGATACTTGGATTGTGTGACTTATCGACAGAACTAGACGAGATATTTCGTTAGGCACCAAAATCGCATAGGAGTAGCGAGATATACTGCCCGGAAATTCTCGTCTCAAACCCAAAATTGCCGTCAGTCGTCGCGACGCCTATTCAAGGTCATGCTCGCTTCGTATAGTCGTACACCCGATCGAACAAGTTACGATGTTGTAGTGTCGGTATGGATCACCCTGCAAACGTCACGTCGCCGTTTCCCCCTGGTACCACGTGTGTCGATCCCATTTTAAAGACGCATTGACGTCAACAAAATTGCAGCCAAATGGTGGGGGGAGCCAGCTTACTGCCTTAAAGACTTAATTTTTCTTGCATGATCCAATGCTTTAAAATTTAAAAAGGACGGCGCGCACGCCACGTTCATTCTGTATGGCTTCAAATTGTACCACCTCCTGGAAAATAACAGGAGCACATTCAACCTGACGTAGTCTGAAGGTCACCCATCATACTCTTGTGTCAGTAGGTAATATCTTATGCCTCCCATCTCCATGTGTTATCATTCAACGCAAAAATGAAAAAAAAAAAAAAAATTCAAAGGAATGCAGGTTTTTGCGAGGGAAATATGCTTGATTCCTGGAACTTTCCAAACACCGTTCTTTCGAATATATATTTAAAACACACTAACGAGTCAGTGCAAAGTTTAATACACGATCGTGATGATCGGTGCTATAAACTATTTATTAGCAAAATGAGTCTCTCGTGGCCGGCCGTTTCAAGAACAAAGACCTCGGTACCTTACGCTTAGAGGCGAAGCGACATCTGACGCACTTGCCAGTTTCACTCTTAGCATTCCGCTTATTTATTTCGTCTATTCACTACGCAAAATAACGCCAGGCAAGTGGTCGCAACGCACCTTACGGCTGTTCCGATATCTCCTGGTCATGTCCATTGGCATCGACACAGTAATAATATTTAAATTTCTTCTCGCGTCCTTAATATTTTACACCACGGAACGATTTAAAGTGTACGAAAGGCACGTAAAACTATATAAAACGTAATTCCGTATGCATAATCATTGAGCATGCATCGGACAGACGGTACATTTTNGCCACGAGAAAGGCCGACGACAAACCCATTACCATACATTCAAGTACAAACGTCGACAAAAAGTGACGGCCGAGGTGAATTACAGGCACGGAGATGGCTGTGTCGGGTCGAGCAGTAAAACATTCAATATGCAATTTATCTGTTCATCGGCGCGGCGCGGAATTGACGTAAAACGCAGTCGAACAATGGCCGAGCGAGCAGGAAGACATCTTGAAACAGCGCTCGTCCCCAGCGGCGGAGCCCGATACACGGGCGAACGTTTCGCTTCCTGCTGATGAATGTCGGGCAGTCCGACGTTATCCTCCGGGAGGGACAGTCCGGAGAACGAGGGGCCTCGGACAGAGACCCCCCCCCNGTAGGCAGCCAGCAATCGGATCAATAACGGGACACCGCGTGCAGTCCCCCCTCCCCCTCCTCCCCTACATAACACACGCATCGGGGGTAGTTTGGAGGTTGCAACCTCCCCCCCCTCATACCCGTATCTTTTGCCCATTACGTTTTCAACGATTAATATTAAAATGATTAATGATAATTTAATTGTGATAAAAAGGTGAGATTTCTGTGCACTTGACGCATCTTAGCATACTGCGAAGTAATTTTCTCCTACGATTTGTCCTAATTAACACATGTATCAGCACAGCTGATATCTACACTGTATACAATTTTTTTCTGTATTTGTACAAGGAATTCTTTGGCAACTGGTTGCCAAGCATATTCTTGTAACACTACAAATAATGCACACTAAATTTCTCAAGATCTCAGCGGGGAACGTGTGAAACTAATATTGAGTTCTAACTAGTAAGTGATGACTTCAAGTTTATGATAAATATTGTTTTCTAAAATTATGTGTTGTAAATTTACAATATTTCAGCTGTAGGGTTACAAGAAAATCTATGGCAACTGGTTTCCAAATAATTGTTTGTAACAAGCACAGAAATATTTTTTACTGTGTACCACCTCCCTCNCCCCCCCCCAATTACCTCTTAGGCCCCTATAGTTCCCAAGATATAATCAATTAACATTGTTCTTTATGTGTCATTACCGGCCACGCAGCAGACAAAATATGATTTTAATAAGGAAATCTTATGTTTTAATAAGGTATTTCACAAACACTAAATTTTATTCAAAATGACATATTCTAAAACATGGCATGTGTTTTTAAAATTATTTTTTAAATTTTGTGTATAGTGTGGATGAATCAAACTCAGGGGTTTGTTGGACTTCCTCCACTGCCAAAACTTGTTACGCAAAAAACAACCAAAAGTAAAATAATTCCTAAATAAGAAAGGTTCAACAATAAACAAATTAAAATACAAAAAAAAAATTAAAAGTCATGCAAAAAATTGAAAACATCCTTCAACCGAAAACAAGAAGTTAGTAATATAACTAATGAACCTGTTTTCCTCAACATAGGTGCAATTAATTTTTAAATAATTTTTTAAAAGCTGAGTTGGTAGAAAGGTCTTGACTTCTCTTTGAAATCAATAACTTTAGAAATGAAACCAGAAACTAATGCAACAGTAGTGAGATAATTACAAATACACACGTGCCTTACCCGGGACTTGAACACAGAAAACCTCTACTATAAGCTAGCGTGAAATACACTGCATTACGGAGGTCGGATCCGGGGCATCAACTTCGGACTTAATCAGTATAATGTTTCGTATGATAGGGTTTACTAACCTAAAATATTTACAGGGTTTTTATTTTGAAAATAAGTGACTGAGCCACATAAAACAACATGGCCTACCGTAGCGCTACTTGTGCGAAGAATTTGATTGAAATTGGTTGCTTGGTCCCCGAGATATGAAAACAAAAAACTTTATTTTCTTATTTGACGCTATCGTACAAAATTCCCAGAAAAAGAGGCTATAATCCATTCACGGTATCTTCGATACTTTTGAAAAGAACCTTTGAAAAATCACCCTAGGAGTTACATGTTCAATTGGTTATAAAAAAATTGTATATAGAAAAAGGTTTTGTCTTGCTTTTAGCACTGAAGCACTATATAAATTGGTTGTTTTAAGTTTTAAGTATATTTTTTCAATAAATTATAATAATTTGTTAAAAGTCCGTACGAATTAACAACGGATTTTGAAGGGACATGTTGGTTATAGCTGAAAAGAAATAGTTCGTAGGTTAAATATTAATATGTATAAATTTAATGCCGTAATTGTAAAGTCAATATTGCTAAACTATATATTTACATTTTTACGTAGTACTCATGGATAAAGATTTCACTGTTATTAATCGAAATTAAATAAATTTCAGTGTCTGTCCAGCGGACTCATACACTCCATCTTGTCCGTTTGGGCACGTTTTTTTTTTCAGAAGTATAACCACGCCATATTGGATATTGGAGACGCTGAATTGTGGTTATAAAATTAACGTAACACATTCTTTCTACTTATAAGATAATTCTAGGTTAAGACGTAATTTTAGTATTAGCGCAGTTTCTTGACGGAAAAGCGATGTACATACACCGCAGGTTTAAAAATGAAAGTGATTTTGTTCGCTGAAGAGTTTGGAAATCGAGCTGCGGGCCGTGAATTCGTAATAAATGAAACGTTAGTGCGGGGCTGGAGGAATTTTTTTCACTTATAAGTCGCACCCC
>NQII01000493.1:1762641-1787526 GCA_002778355.1 Clitarchus hookeri
ACTTTGTGGCTATTACTCCGTAAAATTTGCATCCTAGCGGACAGCATTTGCGTTGAATGTGTTAATTGTACTTTTTAATTGATTTCAGTACACGGAGCTATTACGCTACCGAGCATCGACAGAGAAAGATGTTAAACTTTATCCTCGCAATCATGTGTCTTAGTAATTTAAATCATATACGTACAAGTATTGTTTACAGTTAGATTTTTAATATATCTGAATTTATATTATAGCAGAGTTTCATGTAACAACGTAGAATGACTGCTTAAAATTACATAAGTCTGTATGTACTTTTAGTTAAATCCTTAAGAAACAATTAAATTGCTGCTAAACGTTTTTCACATATTAAAAATTTATATATTATTAGACAACGGTCTAAAACAGTTACTATATTGGAATTAATAGCTTTTAGGTTATTATACTATTAGGAATATCCCCCTTTTTTTTTTCTATGTAAGATAGCGTAACGTCAAAATATTCTCATGAAAATACCAACAATAAACTGTAAGTTGTAGTGAGTAATCCGAACCATTAATAGTTGCGAGGAAACTGACAGAGTTGCATTATCGTGCACAGGAATAACGAACATCCTCCTGGGTGGTAGTACAATTAGTACAGTTTTGGACAACCGAAATATTATTATACAGTTAGGCAATTTCCATTGCAAATTACTGCGTGAAGGGTTTCGTGACCCAAGAATTAATTTACAGAGAAAGTTACCATGCTCTCGTTTTTAAAAAGAAATGTGTGCGCAGTGTTTTCTCACGTAAAAGTATCACCCCAAACTAGTCCAGGATAATATTTTCAACACAGCATACACACTGCAAACATTGTTTCAAAGCTCTTTAAACATGGCAAAAAAAAACTGAATTTCTAATTGCAAAATATTTTAATTTTAAAACACTAACGAAACTAGTACGGTAAACTTAAGAGCGTGCAAGTATCGTTTTTATCGCTTCGCTTTTTCTTCTGAGCATCGAATGCGGAAATGAGTTCCAGACAGACGCCTTACATACTGTTAACACTCGCTGGGAGTAAGTAGCTTTACGTTAACTACAGCTGAAACAACAGTTACTCGTAACCGTCGTCGTGTGCTATCGGCTAAGTATCTTATTATGGTCGTCTTTGCTGCAACGCATAGGTTGAACTCTGGACACTGGTGTGAGAAGCCGACACTCTTCATGACCCAGGTAGCGCGAATTCCCCCCAACACGAAATCACGAAAAGAATTATAACTACCCAGGAGCAGAGATAACCAAGTTATTGACGCAGTTGGAAAAAACCAAAATAATGCCACTAAAACAAGAATAATGCCTACAAAATGAAGTGGCCGTGTCGTGCAGTACCTGCTTAAAAACCCGAAGGATGCGGGTTCGAGTGTCAGTACTGGCAATTGCTTTTTGTGAATACAATTAGAAATATTTTCTCCTCCATTATATTTTCACTACAGATGAAAAATATTTGCACGTCCAGCTGGCTTCTCAGTAAAACTACACTTATCAATCAACACCAAATTAATCTCGTAAACTTTATGGTATGTCCGATAGTTTTACCTTTACAAAAATGATATGTTTAATATTGAATGTCTGATCTTGTAACTGGTTCCACTTTGCAAATTTACAACTATTTCAAGTTGTTATTCTATTAAAAAAAAAAAAAAAAAAAAAAAAACCGCTACCGTGCGATACATTTTCGCCCACAAAATGTTACAATATTCATCCTTTATTTCGTTGGGATAAGACAAAAAAAAACTGGCAGTGTAGTCATGGAGATACAGCCGAGCCATGTGTCGTTCTAAAAACTTACTGGTTTATGGCAAACTGGAAAAAGTATTTGGAACAGTATGTATGTGTCAGTACTGATAAGTGCAATTGCCATACTCTGCCACCAAATTCAATACTCGTTTACACATAGAAGATGCAGTAGNTGTCAGTACTGATAAGTGCAATTGCCATACTCTGCCACCAAATTCAATACTCGTTTACACATAGAAGATGCAGTAAAACTGAAAATTATCAGAACTCATGCCACGCAGTTTTTCTTCCAAAGATGCAAGAATGTGCAAGATAACAGAAGTTTATTAATTGATGTTCAATGCAAATATATGCATTTTAAATTTAAACTATAATTCGAGCATTATTTTTAATTAACATTACAAAGAGCTATAAAATATTTTTTTTTGTAACCTTGGCAATACTCTTCGGCCTTTCCTCAANTTTTTAATTAACATTACAAAGAGCTATAAAATATTTTTTTTTGTAACCTTGGCAATACTCTTCGGCCTTTCCTCAAGACACCTGGCAGCAGTAATTCTAAGAATTTGCTGATTATAATCTGTATATTTTACGGTTACTAACTCTATACTACCGTTATTCAACTAGTAAACCTAGTGTGACTTAAAAGTAAATAATATAAAACTACAAGCACTGTACCGATAATTAAATACTGAACAAGAGTTCCACTAATTATAGACATTCGTTTCATTCCAGAACGAAAGCTAGAGTTTGGGTTCGATATTTACGAACCTAAGTCTGGTAGCGATATCAATACATGCTGGATTTGTTGTGGCTGTACAATACAATTATAATAAGTTTTTTTTGCATCTTATGCACAGAAATGGAAACTTTTTAAGTCCCACATACATTCTCGGTTTCAAGTGTTACAAACAAAAAAAATATCTAATGAGTGCTGTAGTCCACGCCGGAACTAGTTTAGTTATCACAACTGTAAGCTTCGTGTTCGGTTATAGCAGGTGATAGCCGGTTATAGAAGGTTATGGCCGGTTATAGCAATACAACCTAGACTAACAGCACGCTGCACGGTTTAAGAATCATTTACAGCACGCACACAGACGCTCCTTGGGCATTGAGCTTCCGCCAGTGTACAGCGCCGGGCAAAAATAACACTTCCCTGTTCGTTATGTAAACAATTGTGGACGCCGAGTGTGAATGGATCAAAAGTCATGGGCAGATGCAAAAACATACTACATGTATTTATTTCATCAATCATCAAACGGAAACTTATAACACTGTTGTTATAACTAGTAGTGAATTAAAAAGTTCAAAATCTAGAACACATCTCCGTTAACTATATTTGATGTGCAAAAATTAATGAGGAATAAGTGCATACATAATATGACTGCGTGTGAAATGACAACAATTACTGCAAACTATGGCATACCCGCACTTTCTAAACTGTGAACTGTTAATGAGATTGTGTGTGGCAAGTGTAATTTGGAATAGAAAGTAACTTGTGTATTGCCGTATCGAAATATACTTACTCTTATCTTCTTTGTGATTCTAGTTTTTGATAATAATATTTGCTACAGGATAAACATACGTTGACTAATAATTAGCAATATTATTTTAACTCTATGCAGATACGATATTAGAGAAGTGTAATGAAGATAACAGAAAGCTGGAAGTTCGAAGTTGGCGCTGTCGTGTAGGGTTGAAATATTTTTTTCAAGTTCTACACACCGTAACAAGGAAATAAATACGAGAGGTAATTTTTTAAGAGAGGCGTGTAAATAAACTTTGGTGTTCATTTTTCATTTCATACGCATATCACCCATTTATTTCTTAAAACCAAAAAGTCTCTAGCTTGCTAATTTTTTCCTGTGCACATCAAGAAAAATTAATCAAAACAGACCATTATTTTACAATTTTTTTACGTTGAAATATATTCAGTAAAGAAATTATGATTTTGTCATGGTTAGAAAATATAAGTAAAATTTTGAAATTATTTGAGTGGGTAGTTTTTGAATGACGACGAGTTGAGTTCGAACGTTTTTTTCGGCCGCGCATCCGTGTACTCACCCCAATTCTTCGAAAAGCATTGCCAGTACACTCCTGTATTCGTTCCTTCAGGCTAACCATTCTATTGTCCACAGTCGTTTATTTCGTTTACATTTTTATTTTCACAATCCAAAACTGAAAGAAGTGCAATTACAGCCATCTTTCTTCGCCGTACAGAGTTCATTGTTTATTACACTGAAGAGCCAAAAAAACTGGTACACCTGCCTAATATCGTGTAGCGCCCCCCCCCCCCCCCCCCCCCNATCCAATCTGTGCCAATTTGAGAAAGGGTTGCACGTCTGCCACGTTTAATGATTCTCGTCAGTCGTCGTTTGTCCAGTTCGTTCACGATTTTTTTCCGGCCGCAGCGATGTCGAAGATGTGATGTTTTACAGGATTTCCGATAATCACGGCACACTCGCGAAATGGTCGTAAGCGAACATCCAAATGTTATCGCTACCTCGGAGATGCTATNTGGTCGTACGCGAACATCCAAATGTTATCGCTACCTCGGAGATGCTATGTCCCATCTCTCGTGCGCCGGCTATAACACCACGTTCAAACTCACTTAAATCTTGATAACCTGCCATTGTAGCAGCAGTAACCGATCTAGCTGCTGACCGCATCGCTTTACTCTGATTGGTACCATACCTCTGTTATTTGCATACGCACGCCTATACCAGTTTTTTTTTTTTTTTTTTTTTTTGGCTCTTCAGTGTATTTTCGCCAGCTGTCAAGTTGTTATGGCTGCCGACGTTACTAGTCGACAGTAGCTCGTAAAGAAACCAATGCTGCGTGTGCGGCAAAACAAGTGACGAACCCTGCGAGCAAAAATCTTTGCTCGCAGATAGCAAAAACCGCGAGTATCTTATATAACAAAGTCAATCACATCTTATCGTCCCGTGTGAGTGAGATGAGGGGAGAGATTTGGGCGGGTCCTAACATCTAGGTCTTGAGAGCCGATGAGGGTGAAGCGAGGTGAGAATGAAAGGACGGGAGAAACGAGAGATCCCCGACCGGGGATTGAACCCGGTTCGCCTAGGTAGGAGGCGAGTAGTCTAACCACAACACCACCGAAGCCCCTTGTCCCGTGTGCGCCGGGCTTAAGTTAGTGTGGTACAACAAGAAATAATTATCGAGAATTAATAGGGTAGTTGGTTTGTTCATGGCATGCCATCACACTCGGTCTGAGACCTACACTGTGAGGAAACCAATAGAAGAACAGATAATTGCTCCAGTATTCGAGTAGGACACCAAACTCCACCTCGATGCTGATCAAGTCTAAGTAAATGTTTAGTTCTGAGGAGTTATGATGTCTCCGATTACCTCAGTACTGGAATGCGCAACCTCTTTTAATCAATCCAAAACTACAGGCCTTAAAAAAAAAAAAAAACAAGACTGAGTGATTTAAAGTAATTTACACAACTCTTAATCATCCTACGATGCGTGATAATACACAACAAGAATGACGGTGGCCCAAATAATGTGCTTCTCATGCGTAGAAATTATGAGTGATCAAATCAAATACGAAATGACCGAAAGTGCAAAAAAATAACTACACTTGAAATTATGCCCGATTATTTATAAAAATTATGTCTAATGCGAAGTTCGTAACATTTTTCTTACAAAATTTTTATTAATTTTCTTTTCTTAAATCACGTAATTATTCCGACTGATCTGTCCGCCTAAGTTTATTTTTGCACGGTGTGCTATCTGAAGCATCAAAAAGAGGAACTCGCATAAACTGTGGTGAGAAAAGTATTGTTTGTTAATTAATTTAAATCTGATATTTTGTAATGCTATATTTTTAAAGTGTTATAATAAAATGTACCTCGTCTCGTATATTTTTAACAACGATGGAATGTGTTTCAGCTTTTAATTAGTTCTACGTTCTTGTAGTAAGTTGCGTAGCTAGAAAAAAAAGGGGGGGGGGGTCAGAGTAAACATTCCCCCTCCATAAATTTAGCAAAGAGCGCCAGAATGAGAGTAAATGGGCAATCAAACTGTTATTATTCACCAATATGTCCACATTTTGTATACAATCTTTAAGGAATTGTTATTATGTATTTACGATACATAATACATCTTCGCTTATTGGTTTTATGCAGCATGTAATTTGCGTTTTGATCACATAAAAATGAAATTTGTAAGTTTCTTTTTCCCCCGCGTTTGAGGATGCAAAGGTTAAGAGCGATAAGAGCGACACTGCCACGCGCATCAAGTGCGCCATCGTCTCTNCCCCGCGTTTGAGGATGCAAAGGTTAAGAGCGATAAGAGCGACACTGCCACGCGCATCAAGTGCGCCATCGTCTCTAAGCGCAGGGCTCTGAACTAGAGTGCAGTGTTCTCGGGGAGTGGAGAGATCTGGGCGGCTCTTAACATCGAGGTCTTGAGAACCGACGAGGCAGCAACGTCGGAATGCAAGGGCTGGGGAAACGGGAAATCCCAGAGAAAACCTGCCGAAAACCTCCAAAAAACTTTTAGTGAAAAATTGAAACACATAATACATTAGCGCACCATTCCTCTTAAAACGTTTTTAAACAGTTTTCGCGAGGCATTTTAAGTTTAGATACACGTATCATCCAAAGTATGCTAAATAACTGTCAATATTGACGCATGACGCGTACTGGCATTTACATATACACGACTTGGCCTCATCTTCACGTGTCGTCACGTCACCCCAGGCGGGGTTTGAACCATGAACGACTTGCTACCAGAGCCTACCAGCAGCACGTCCCTAGGCAAGGCGCACCCACGGACACGCCAGACACACGCCGGGAATCGAACCCGGTTCGTCTAGGTGAGAGGCGAGTAGACTAACCACTACACCACCGCGGCCCCGCGGTGTTCTCGTCGTGCTGCGTGTACTTATGGGACTTGAAGCGGCGACCCTATCACTTTATTGGTGGAAAGTCCGTAGTAAGATTCAATCCAGGACCCTTGAGTCCTGTGCACTGTTAGAAAAAATGTCCGTAAAATTACGGAAAATACTGGTTACAAATTATCCAGACATCGGTNTGAGTCCTGTGCACTGTTAGAAAAAATGTCCGTAAAATTACGGAAAATACTGGTTACAAATTATCCAGACATCGGCGTTAAATTACGGTCTCTTCGTTTTTTTTTTTAATACCGTTCTCCCCGCAAACTTCACATAAATCTCAATGAATTCACGGAACGTGTCCACAATCTTGCAAGTTAATTTTTTTTTAATCTGCTCTTAACAAAAGGGGCAACAAAAAACGTTTTACCTTTGTTATGTGGGCGATACACTGTGTATAAAAACGGCTACTAAAAAAAAAAATTGTCCGGTAGCAGGATTTGGACTTAGAAAAAAAAAATTTTAACAGCCCAAAACTGTACCCCACTCACCTACCACGCCTTTACAAGAAGTTTTGTTGTAAATACGGAAATTTATTTCACAGAGAAATTAAAAACAGTTTAAATATTTTGTCTTGTAGTGGGGTTTGAACACGAAACGAAAAATCAACAATCAATAACTCGAACCACTGACCTACCACACCTTTACACGAAGTATTTCGNTTTGAACACGAAACGAAAAATCAACAATCAATAACTCGAACCACTGACCTACCACACCTTTACACGAAGTATTTCGTAAATATGGATTTTACATGAAAGTGACGAACGCGCCTGCCTTAGTTTCAAGTCGGGCTAGAGCGCTTGCTATATTTGCAGTTTATAAAACGAGGTTACGTAAAATAGTTTTATTTTCGTTATGTGCGTGTTTCGCTGTGTGTACAGAAGGTTTTGTCCTGTAGCGGAATTTGAAAATAAATAAACGAATTGGCACTCCATGAGTGGCTCGCCACTGACCTACAGCTATTTTACACGAAGTAGTATTGGAAGATGGGATTTATACGCTTCAGGTATCATATGCAATGTTCGCGTCTCAAAATCGAAGCCATAAGAATACGAAGAGCTTCCGTATTTTATATTTACGGAGCTCATTTTCCTTATTCGTCATTACGGAGTGCCTTCCCGTAAATTAATCCTATATCTCCGTAAAAGTTTCCGTAAATCTACAGAAATTCCCGACAGTGTATTTATCTGACGCGTAGGTATATTTTGAGATACCGCGCTTTGAAAAAACCGTTTAAAGCTATGTTAAGCGTACTCTGAAACGGTGTTTCTAACGTGCATGAAGTCTTGAAAGCGCACACGAGACCTCGTCTAAAGTTCCTGTTATTTTCGTAGATTAGCACGTTGGACGCAGGTTTAACAGTTTCATGGAAAAAACGTGTGTTTCAAACACAGTTCAAGCTCCCTTCTTAAGTAACAGACGTTATTTGACCGGCGAAGAGCTGCAGATATGTAACGACATAAACTCTACTTGTGTGTTAAAATATACAACAATATGCTATCAAAACTTAAGCAATAATAGTTGCCGGGGGGGAGGGGGGAGTGAGGAAGTGTGACGTCATCGTCCCGAGCGACATGACGCGCCGCTGACAGCGGGATGCAAGGTCCCCTCGTGCCCGCTCGACGATCGAACGTCGTGTGTTTTCGAACAACAGTTGGTTTGCCGGCAGTCCCGGCCCCGAGTTCATTACACTAATGAACGGCATTAATTAAGCCGCCAGAGAAATTAACTGGGAGAAGGGGGGAAAGAAGAGTGCAAGGGTGGCCAAATTTAGGCTTCGCTGCAAACGCAGTTTCTTCATGCCTCGCCGAGAATTTCTGAAAGCCCCGCTAAGGCCCGGTACTTAAAGAGTGGTATATAGTCCCATATCGAGTGAGTAACGCACAGTGGTTTTTTAATAATTATTATTTTGGAACTATTAAAGATACGGCGACGACATTTTTTTTCCGCGTGAGTAAAAACTTGAATTGTTCGAGCTATGGTTATACTTTTCCATTCTGTCGGTGTTAAATATATATTTTTTTAATGATGCAATTGCGTAACTTTGCGCATGATTTTCAGTTAATTGGAAAATAAATACTTGAAACAAAAATAATAGTGGAATCAGCTACTGTTTCTAAGTAAAATCATGCAAAAATAAAAGACATTGTAATAGTATTGAGTTTTAAGAAATTTAACTAAAACTGTAGGCAAATGTTGGTCATTTTGAGGGTCATCTCGAGGTGCTGCCTACTAGCTACGTGATCTTCCTCGTCTCGCCTCGAGTGTTGGAGCTGCATAGGCGGGGAAGCCTACTTCTGGTTTTAAAGAAGAAACTGCTGAGAAAATCTTTCATTCCCGTTAAGAGTGTGTTTCACAGTGTACCGTAAACTGGAGTTACTTTACACCTACTCGGGTAACTTTGTACCACTCAAAATTTCCGTCTTGGTGCAATTTGGCAAAGAAACAAGATAACTGTAGATAGCTATTTAAAATTTTTAATGTTACCTACCCAGGTAATGTTTGCTAACGCTTCACCAAATGGCAGAAAACAAACATTTTGAGTGGCGCAAAGTTACCCCAGCAGGTGCAAAGTTACCCCAGCAGGCGCAAAGTAACCCCAGCAGATGCAAAGTAACCCCAGCAGGTGCAAAGTTACCCCAGCAGGAGCAAAGTTACCCCAGCAGGCGCAAAGTTACCTCGGTTTACGGTATGAAAGAAAAATTTTAAGACTGAAAAGTACTTTATTCTAGAACCAGATTTGAACATGAATTTTAAAGTCTTGTAATGCATGACCTTGTGAACAATGTAGGGCATAAAAATATTTCTACAAACGCGTCATACGGCACATAATTTTACCAGTTTCTAATAATGTGGGTTTCAAGTATTGGTACAAGTGCCCGAGACTGCTCTTTGATGTTCGAAGGAACAGGTCTAAGTGACGTGGGTATCCTAACTGCCGCAGAAGCCATCTTTTTTTTTTGTTGCAGCGGCGAAGAAAGATCCGTGTAGACTCGGCACCATTTCGTACCCGAAACCGGAACCGGTGGCGGCTGAACGGTTGACCTGCTCGCCTTCCACCAAAGGCGATCAGGGTTCAATCCCCGGTCGGGTCACTCCTGGATTTTCGAAAGTGGGAATCGTGCCGGACGATCCCGCTAGTCTGCGGGTTTTCTCTAAGATCTCGCGGATTCCACCGCCCTTGCATTCCAACGCTGCTCCATTCTCATCTTTCACCCCGCGGAAGGCGATGGTAAACCACCGCAGTATCATCCTTCCTAGTTACCTTGGTCGCAATGGGGCCTCCATTCCTCGCGTTGTCCCCTTGGTTCCGACCAACTTCGGGTTGATAACCTCCACACACACTTATAGGCTATTAATGGTAAAGTGAGCACTTTTTGAAAGCCCTCTCATTTGGAATATTAGCCAATAAATATATTTTATTTAGCAGTAGGCGTTAACTTCCGAGTGCAGTGGAATACACACAGTATGTTCATCACTTACAAGGCAATATTGATTTTAAAAGGTGGTTAAGGGATTTAAAAAAAATGGCTGAAAGGAAAAAGTAACTTGGGCCTCAAAAGTGATCACTTTACCGCGAAAAGCCTAACAACAAGANATATTAGCCAATATATATATTTTATTTAGCAGTAGGCGTTAACTTCCGAGTGCAGTGGAATACACACAGTATGTTTATCACTTACAAGGCAATATTGATTTTAAAAGGTGGTTAAGGGATTTTAAAAAAATGGCTGAAAGGAAAAAGTAACTTGGGCCTCAAAAGTGATCACTTTACCGCGAAAAGCCTAACAACAAGAGTAAGAACAGACGTAGTGGTAACGTAATTGTTCCAAATAACTTCACAGTTTCAGCTGAGCTACACATTGATTAAGTGATCAGGCCCATGGCAAAGTTAAACTTACATGCGGCGGAAGTATACAAACGAGCAGAGGAAAGTTCGAGGGGCACCGCTAAGTCCCGCACTTCAAACACAGCTGAGTGCCTCGCGCGTAAAGACCAAACTGAGTTACATTCGCCGATCGGCGTCGCCCTTCCGAGCTTCATCGATTTTTGCGCCTCACTCACACGAACAAATCCCCCACTTAGGCGGAGCCAATCAGATTACAGCAATGGAGCAAATTAAACTAAATACAGAATCAGAAACTGCTAAAACGTCGAATATACACTGAAAAAAAAAAAATATCATCGGGGTCGTTAAATATTTGCTGACATTTTCGCGCAAAAATACTGAGCGAGCTGTCTTAACTTGCAAAGTAGCAGTTTCGAGAACAGTGAAGATTTTTTCTTACGACGTGAATAAATTTCATTTGATGTTTATTCGTCCCGTTTTAGTTCACAAAAGTATCGACATGTCAACAGATTAAAGCCAGGGTACGAAGCAAGTTTCCTCAGAATTCAGTTGAAATCACATTCGCGAGGCAGCGAATCTACATCGAGCAGGTGCGTTGGCGATGGTTCTTCACTTGTTTCAAACTTCCACTTTATTCAGTTTAATGAGCACGCGAGTTATCCCTCAGCACTGTGAAATTTATTCAGTGAGCTGTATCTTGTGAAACTAAATATGCCGCTGTTACGTCTTTCAAAATTGATGGGCGCTATTAAAGGGCTCACATGAGGATAACTAATTTTGTGTCATAGTGACTCGTGATTTTGGAGATGATAAACGCGTTATGGGCATCTGGCCTTCAGTGCGTGCGGCGGGTCAAACGCGGCATGGGAGGTGCTGCCGTGTTTCTAACGTGTTACCAACTGTGCAACACTGTCGTTGCAATGTTCCTGCTTCTGCCTTGGCTAGTCCTACCAACCGCCGTAATCGACCAGATAGGTGGAAGCCCGATGTACGATTTGTATGAGAAACCGCTTCAAAAGTTAACCTGGGTCGTTTTTATCGTGTGTCCAACTGCTGCGTGTTGAAACACTCGCTTCTATTAACTGTATTAAGGATTGATCATGAATGGCAGCGGGGAAGTGTTATCCCACACCACACACAGCAAGTCACTACAGTTAACATGAGTTAGTGTGTTACAGACTTTTTGTTATGACTATTGGGTCGCGTCTGTTTCAAGTAGTACAAAAAGGAGGCAATTGTAGCAATTACAGAAAGAACTGTTTGTTGAAACTTTTGGTACTTGCATAAATTGTATAAATGCGTGATAATTTATATTGTGTTTGACACACATTTCAAGGTATTGTTTTCGCAGGCAGAATCAAATGCAAACCATGTTACTTAATTGGCTGTAGGTTTTTTTTATTAACAGTCAAAGTGTATAACGAAGTTTGCTTAAGCTGTAAACAATTAATGAGAGTGTTATTTTAATAATATTTTGTGGTGACTTTAGGTAACAGAAATTTTGCATTCCTTTTTATTTTCNATAACAGTCAAAGTGTATAACGAAGTTTGCTTAAGCTGTAAAAAATTAATGAGAGTGTTATTTTAATAATATTTTGTGGTGACTTTAGGTAACAGAAATTTTGCATTCCTTTTTATTTTCATTGGCTAACACATATAAATACTTACTTGATAAATGGGGTAATGTCTTTGACTATGATATTTGGTTTGGTGTGCATTGAAATGCATTAAGCAATGGTAATAATATCCCTTATCATTGTGGATCAACGAAATTTACATTATGGTTTTTCTGTTTTGATGAAATAGCATATTGAAAGACACCATGAGTATCATTCACACCACTAAGTTATGTTTATCTTGTGTGATATAATTGTAAATGGCAATCTATCTTAAACTTACTGCATGCACGTATCGGTTGCAAATGGTCTCAAGTACAATGGTGCATCTCTAGTGGTGGTAAAATTTCTTAGCAGTTGGGCAGGATTTTTTTTTTTTATGTAACATGTTCATACAGAGTATATATTTGGTTACCAATGCGCAAAGCTGTAAAGTCCCATGCTGGGTGTAATGAAGATGGCATAATTTTTGTAGGCTTTGTAGGTACCTTTAGTTTATCAAATATAAAGATATTTGACTTTGAAATCTGCTTTTACGTTTGCACAACCCTTGTACACTGTTAGTTTAGTTTATGGCAGCGAACAATTCAAAACTATGTATCGCCAAATTGGCCAAACTAACGTCTTATGCCACCAGCTAAAGGATGTTACACCGCGTACGAAGTATTTGGCCTTCCAAGTTAATCCACCTGCATTTGATTAGCAGGATGACGCGCTGATGTTTATCGTCCGTTTATGAACTTATTTAAAGTGTATACTGGTATGTGAAGTGGTGTGGAAACGTCTGATATTTGCCTGCATAGCGCATGCGCGGAAAATGACTATAATATCAATGTAGCCAAGAAGAACAACAATTATTAACGATGTTATCTCAGTCATGACAACTATTCTGTCACATAATAACAGTAAAGTTGTTTACAGATATAATTCAAAGAAAATAAGCCTCTCATGGCGTTTGTTAGGTAACATTACAAAATAACTTTTTGAGGTAACGTTTATAATCGATTTGGAGTATTAACTGATTAATGTTTTAGCCTCAAGAAACGGTGGCCTAAATTATGTATAAAATTAAAAATTATTTAGTTTAAGGATATATTTTAATGTAGGTACTAATTGACATTTCATATGAAATTTATTTCACATATCAACGAGATGGGTTAAAAGTTAACGAATTTAGCTTTCAAACTAAGGTTTTTTAACTCACAGTGTTCAGCACTGTCTTATGTATTTCAGTGTTCAACCAAAAATTTAAACAGTGTATTATATTAAATACACATATCTAGCCTATACATCAACTTGATTAGAAGCAAAATTCTCAAAGGTTCGCGTGCTTTTGAAGCAACGTGACAATACTGAGAAGGTGGTGGTGTTTATTTTAAATCGCAGATCTCCATTAATGTTTTTCTACGGTTAAACACATCTGATTCCTCAAGACAACAACACTGCCCTGCATTCAGAACTGACAGCGCCACCGCTGTACGGAACTGGCAAAGCCATGAGGGATGTCCGAAACCGCTTCGAGACTATTACTTACGCTACTAAATCGATCACGTGACACAGTTTAGCCCATAAATATTTGAAGATTTAGCATATAAATTTACTGAGCAGGAGAAGCATGCTAAATCTCCAAAATACCTACACAACAAAAGCGTCTGATTATGTTTACGCTCTATTTCACGCATTTTACCGTGCAAATTATTGGAATTAAAGCCAACAACAAAGATGAAAACTTAATGATAAATCACAAGAGTATAATATCGTTCTTTACTCATTTTATTTCCACTAACAAAAACTATTTGAAACCATTATTATTACAAAAATTATAATTTCGTAAAATTATTTTTTTTTAATTGAATTTTTTTTAGGGAGAGAGTAAATACAATTATTTTGTAATCGTCCCAGAGAAACATGGAAACATTTAATAGGCTGACAAAATTGCCACATTGCAATATTATAAATCCAAAAACAATGTATTAAGGTTTTTGCAATAAACGAAACCTTACAAAAACTACAAATTAATTAATTACTACAACAATTGCTATGTCATTGTCTTACTGGCTTTGACCTCCCCCATGCAAATGCGTACATTCCTTAATTGCGAACAAAGAACTGCGCGCAGTATACAAAAGTACCTGTTTCAAATCACAGGTGACTGTCGTTCATAGTTTCTATTACCCAAACTGTGATAACTATGCTATTGAATATTAGCATTGCAATACCATTGCGAGCATTTTGGTGGTGAATGGTCTCAATTTGATGCGATATTAAGCACAGTGAGTGTGTTTGTAACAGTTGTAACTTCTATCGCTCTCGTATGGAAATTACTGCCACGTTCACAAATTACTTATCTTCGGGCCAGAGCAACCCACGTGGGATATAAAAAAAATACACAAATCAAAAACCTTTACTTCAGTGTATGTTTAAATGTCCAAAGTCAAAGATGTGGCCTCGATACAATCGCTTAACCAACAGTCTTGCTCCACAAAACAAAATAAAATTAAAACGCAAAATCATCAGCTTACGAGGTTCGCCTCGGCCTGCAAGGAAGAGAGAGGAAAAACAAAGAGAAAAAAAGAGCTAGAAAAAGAGGAAAAAAGATAAAGAGAAGGTGGCGTAAAAATGTGCTCATTATTTCAACGTCCACACACAGTACCAAATGTGTTCTCGTCATTAAAGCAACCACAGCAGTTCATACACCATATATCAAAATATAATTAAGTTTAGCACATACGTAATTTTCCTGACTCTTCAAAACGCATTAAATATTCTAAAAAAAACATTAACTACATGAATTTGTAAGTTTAGATGTTCGGCCACATTTTGTGGCTACCATTTGTTTCCATGGCAATTGTAATTCTTAAGGAAGCGCATGCAAGTCAAACAGGAACCTATCTCTGCGTCCCAATAATGAACGGCTTTTCTACCACAAGTGCCAAAACGTATGGCGTGGTTAGAGTAACTATACGCACGATATTTATGTATTTTCTTTGAGATACTAGCAAATTTTTCCACACGGCCCTGTTTTAACGCAGCCCTTATATTACATTCCAAAATCATTATTTTTAAACTGTTCACTATCTGAAGTGAGCGATAAGGACGGCACTGCCGTGCACGTCAAGTGCGCCCCCGCCGCTAAGCGCGGTGCAGTGTTCTCGTCGTGCTCGGTGTACCAATGGGAACTTCAGCCGCGATCCTATTATTTTTAAGGTGGAACTTCTGTAGGAAGGATCGATGCGGGGCCCTTGAGTACTTTTGTATGTATCTGAAGCGTATATTTCGCTTTGAAAATCCCGTTGTTAGCAATTTCAGAGTATGTACTCTTTGTATTTCGACGTGTGTGACGCCTTGAAAGCACTCGACAGGCCACGTCTGAAAAGCGCGTTCTTTTCGTAGATCAGTACATTGGATCCACTTTTAATAGTATTGTGGAAAAACGTGTATTTCAGATACACACAAAGCAGTTCCAGCGCCGGTAGATGCGCCGAACTACAATAGTATTAATAACAGTTCGTGTGCCAGTGTGGGGGGGGGGGGNCCAAGATGCACGCCTCCTTTGCATGAAATTCCCTATCCTTTAAGCGTATGAGGTTGTACCTTGAGACGCATTAATCCCTCGTACCTACCGCGGGCCCCAATAACACATAGTTTTAAAGTAGGTTAGGAAAAAAAAAAAAAAAACTACCTCCACTTAGTCAAGCTGTAGCCGTTACATATTAGTATCAAACATTAATTTGTATACGGATTGTAATAACTTGTACTTCAATATAATGTAGACTTGACTTATTTGTAGATCTGAGGAATTAAGATGCACGTAAATTATACTACCTATTTGCCATTTTACTATAGTTTTATATTAATGTAATGCTACTAAGTGTATATATGATTATTGTATAACGACTATAATAATTTTGAAAAATCCTATCCTAATTATATCGGATGTATTTGGGATGCTAATAAATAAAAACGATATTTCATTGCACTGAAATAATGATTGAAGTGAAGCAGCTGATTTCCGTTTCAAATGAAAATTTGCCTGCGCAAAATACACTCATTTGGAAAAATCGATCTCGCTAAAGGTAACTTCGCAGGTGCACGGAAGTGGTTACAGGCACAGAAAGAACATAGTAGTATGTATACAGAAAACATCAAAATATTGTACCGCACCAAACATGTATTGCAGGGGACCAACTCTTGCAGAATGCACTTAGTATGGTGTTGGACAGAGACAGTCGGGGATACGGTCGGGCATGGAGGCATACAGACGTTGGATGTTCTCCTGAGTAAGATCCTGCCACTTGTGGCGCAACCAACCGCTGGACGAAGTTGCCGCCCAATCTGGTCCCAAACGTTCTCGATGGGCGAAAGGTCTGGGGACCTCGCTGGCCAAGGAAGCATGTTGACGTCACGAAGTCAGCCCGGGGATACCCGTGCTGTGTGAGGCCGGCATTATCCTGCTGGAAAATGGGGTTGTACAGCTGCACCAAGGAAGGGCGTGTGCATGGTCGCAGGATCTACTAGACGCATCGCCGCGCCGTCAGGGTTCCTTCAATCACCACCAGTGGTGTGCGGGAATCTTAGGAAATGGCACTACACCACAACACCTCTCGTTGGGAGGTGTGACGCTATACAATTAAGGGGCCTGTATTACGACCTCTCGATAAAAGTAGCTGATAACTATCTACATGATAAGCCTTGCCAGGTGTATCAGTCTCTGTTGTGTATTACGACCACCCGGTAGCATCAGAATAGCTACCAGATGGTTCTCAGAAAGTGTCGAAAATAACTAGTGTGGTTCTTCTAAGGTTGGTAATGAAATCTTCTCTTGCAGGGCAAGTTTCAGTAACTATTACGTTCCTTAATGTGGTGAAACTGATTGTGTGTTGTTCTGTGTGTTGATGTTATGGTCGGCTAATATAACCTATAATGTAATTATTAAGTGGCAAACTCCGCAATGGAAATTACAAATGAACAGATCACCAGTAACGACTGCAGACTTGCAGGGAATATAACATAGGAGTGTTTTCTATAAGGATGTTGAGTGTCAATTCTGACCTGACCTAAGCACAGTAAAAATCTATGTTTTTTCTATTTCCTTTCACTAACCCTTGGACTTCAGTTATTAATACTGCATAACCTAAATTTGTTGACAACGGCAGATAACTTGTCGAACTTTTGCCTTCACGCTACTGTAAACGACATGTTTACTTAAATTGTAATATGACAAATTTTTTTTGTGTGGTGGTGTACGTATTTTCTGATAGACAGCTTTGTTAAAAACGTTTCCTTTTATCTACGAGTTAAATTGGTTATTTAAACACAAACATTTCAGAACTTCAAAGTCTAATGGCAATTACTGTTATTTATTAAAAGGAATGAATATCTACCTGCAGGAAATGCAATAAAAGCCTTTTGAGAAGTTTGTATTTAATGTTTCTGCACAGTAACCATGCAAATAACGAACAAAATATACTATAAATGTATAATACGTCCGTTGCAATTATTCTCTCTCTTCGAAATTTCTTAACAGTGTTTTATCACATTTTAATTAAAAGTCTGTAAGTACACAAATACGAAAGTATGAGGTATTAATGTGACTATTGTACGCTTAAAAATATGCATTACAAAATACACGTATGGCAATGAAACGAAGGGTACAATAGCATGTGGCAAGCATTTCAACACTACACACACTTATAAAATAACAGCAACACACAGTACTGTAATTTAACACTTTTTAAATTAATAATGCCGTCTATTCCTCAGAAGAATATCTAAATAACAACGAACGAGATAATGCAGAGCAGTACTAATATTAACAGGAACTCTAATTCATCATCGGAATCGCTGTCAATAACATTACTATTTCTCATACGATTTGACATGCTGATAGGAAGCTATCATTTGATCGAAGCGCCCGATAGTTTATTCAGCAGATTGTCAGCTGAATAAGCAATGCCCGCAAGTTATAGTACACATTTTTTGGGCTCAGTAGCTGGTAAGTTATATTCGGAACTTTATCAGGTCGTAATACAGGAACTTAGTGTGGATCATGGCGCTGGCCAGGACGTCTCCAGGGCAGTCGTCTGTATCCAGACAGAACCGTGATTCGTCGCTGGACATCACTCGTCGCCAATCCGCGAGCTGCCCGCTCCCGGCAGGTCGTCACACGTGCTCGGCGATGCTCAGGTCGTAATGTCCTCTAGTGGCACATCCGCGCAAGCATACCTCATTAAACGCAAATGGGACACATGTCGGGCTATGGCGATACTGTGGGGCAACCTTTGTTGTACTCGCGCCATTCGTTCATGGTGATAATTTTTTTTTTGCAAATTATTCTACATCCGTTACTATAAGTCTCTATCCGCGCAAAATTTATGGCATAGTAAATTCGAAAGAAGACCATACGGTTATATATATATAGTAACTTTTTCGCCCATTCTACGATTAAGCGATTGCATCTTAAAAATTGCGGCTTCATGGATATCTGAAAATTGCTTTCTTAATAATGTTAAAATTAAAAGATTGATTCAATAATTACTTTTCTCAAACGATTCATCCCGCTTCTTTCCACATTCGGTGCTCTGTCGGTAAAATTTCACATAGATATCGTCCTTCGCTATCATGAGGTCTCCATCCAGCGCACGGTGCCGCGGTGGGGTAGTGGCTAGACTACTCTATTCCCGCCAAAGAAAACAAGAGTTCGTTTCCCGGCGGGGGCCGCTGCCGGATTTTCGCATGTGGGAATCGTGCCGGATGATGCCGTTGGTCGGCAGGTTTTCTCGGGGATCTCCCCCCCCCCCCCCCCCCCCCCCNCCCCCCGGCCCCCTCAATTCCGGCGCTGCTTCTCACTCACCTTCGCTTCACCCTCATTGCTCTCAAGACCTCGATGTTTAGAGCCGCCAAAATCTCTCAACTCACTCACTCAATCCAGTGCTTCCCACGTGAGTGTATTTGCAATCGTGGACCAACATAACAATTGTTCACTGGAACAGTTTGGCGTACTATATTTTTTCGTATATGTTTTTGTTTGCCATTTCATTCCATTTTACTTAATTTTGTTTTCCATTCATTTGCAGGGTTTTAATGCATATCTTTCCCCAAAATTTGAGTGAGTGAGTGAAGGATTTGGACGGCTCTTAACAGCGAGGTCTTGAAAGCCGATAAGGGTGATTGAAGTGAGCATGGAGCAGCGCCGGAATGAAAAGGAGGGGGGAAATGGGAGATCTCCGAGAAAAACCACCTACCAGCGGCACCGTCCTGCACGATTCCCACATGCGAAAACCCGGCCGGGGATTGAACCAGTTTCGTCTTGGTGGGAGGCGAGCAGGCTAACCGCTCAGCCACCGCGGCCCCGCCTTAGATTAGTCTCTAACGTTTTATTCCATCTTCTGTACAAGCTCCATGTTCATCTCGTTTCTGTGCTTACTTCCGCTTGACAAGAAGAGCTCGAAATTGCAGTTATAAATATAAATAAAAAATCAGCAAATAAAAAAAAAGCCTATTTACCTCCCCGGTAGCTAAGTCAGTCTTAAATTGTTATAAGAGAACACACACATATTTAGTCCCAAAAAAATTAGCAGTCGAACTTTTTTTCCCCCGATTGTATCAGAGATACGNAAGAGAACACACACATATTTAGTCCCAAAAAAATTAGCAGTCGAACTTTTTTTCCCCCGATTGTATCAGAGATACGTTGAAGGAGGCCAGTTTCCTACTTGGACAGATCCTGTAAGAACGAACAAACAATAAATATATTGTTTTCACTGCTTGTTTATTGTTCCTTTTGGTGTTTTAGTTAGATTCCCCATGTCTTACAAATGTATTTTGTTTGCTGCAGTTGTGGTTCGCGTTCCGCCCGTTACTTATCTCATGGACGCTGGAAGAGCAATATATGGGTAATTAGGCTCGCATGTTGTGTATATGTTTTCTTTTTGTACTTTTGTTTCTTTGTGTAAACTTCCTGTTAATAAATACACATAAATCAAGTAAGAAATGTATTCCTTCGTTCGAAGCCTTAATTATGCCTACCTACATTAGTGTGTCCAATTCAGTACCGCATGCTCTTATTCACTTGCCCTTTATATCCCCTCGCGTGTAGGAATGACACCCCGTTCTCTTCCTGTATAAGTGCTCGTTTGTGAATGCGGACGCTCTTGTCAGTTTACACCTCTGTTTGCATCCAGACGAACTGTACTCTACGTAAATCTCCTTTTATCTTTGTGACTGCAGCAAGTTAATTTTTTTTTTTTTTCCCGCAACCCTGCTAAGTTTTAAACACCTACAAATGAAATATAGTCCATTCATGGTTATTTCAAACTTTTCTTAAGTCCTGCTATACTTTCAGGCCATTTCTCCGCCTCATGGAAAACAAAGCTTAACCAAGTCTAGAAAATTACACCAAAGATACAATACACTGTATCAGTGGTAATTATTAAGTTTAGGGGCTTTTCTTATAAAAAAAAATCAAAATTATGATATATTTCTACTCTACTAATCACGTAGAACACGAATATACTAGGGGCGTAGTTTTAAAATAAGTACAACATATTTTAAAAAAATTGAACAAAATTGCGAAATGAGCAGTATAGCCAGTTTGTTTACGTTTCTCAAAGAAACGTCCTAGACCAAAAAAAGTTGCATTAATGGGTTCTGCACGGCTTACCTTGTTCATATTCAAGAGGGCGTAATGTTAAAATAAGTACAACATATTTAAAAAACTTGCAAAATGTGTTTGTTTACGTCTATTAACGGCAGAAGAATTATACCTGCCCCCTACCTAGATGAGTCAATTTACCTTATTTTGGTGTTTTACGGTTCCTTTAAATCCCTACAATCCTACATTCGTAGTTTAGTGTAAAACCCTACAATCCTAGGTTAGTGTAAAACCCAAAAATCCTAGGTTAGCGTAAAACCCAACAATCGTAGGTTAGTTTAAAAATGTAAAATAGTGATTCACCCATCGTGGGGTTAGGTTCTGTTAGGTTAGGTGGGCACATATTACGAAATTAGTCTGACGTTAATGCCCCTAGTATATTCGTGTTCTACGTGATTAGTAGAGTAGAAATATATCATAATTTTAATTTTTTTTTTTTTTCAGGAAAGCTCCCAAACTTAATAATTACCACTTCGGATTTTCGCAAGTGGAAGTGGCAATCGTGCCGGACGATGCCGCTGGTTGGCGGATTTTCTCCGGGATCTCCCGTTTCCCCCACCCGTGCATTCCGCTGCTGCTCCATTCTCACCTCATTTCACCCTCATCGGCTCTCAAGACCTCGTTGTTAAGAACCGCCCAAATCTCTCTCAACAACAAGTTACGTCACGACCTTCATGGATTTTTACAAGGCACATACATTGCTTTAGTACGAAGCCAGACTTGATGCAACGTAACTTGCAGTATGGATTTCCGATTACGAGTTCACCAAAGTCTCCACCGTACTGGTATTGACATTCAACATATGCATATGAATTTGCAATTAACTTATTTTAAAAATAATAATAGTGTTAACACCATAAACCATTTTTTAAACATTGAAACTAGCCCAACTGTATGCCTGGCAGCGCCCAAACGGATNAAAAAAAAATGTTTGTTTAGTATTTTAAATTATGTCACAGGTAAATTAAATTTGACTTTTAGTGGAAGCAAACAGGTTTTGTGTTAATCAAAGATTTTATCATGTTAAAGAAATTTAATCCCCCCCCCTTTTTTCATTCAACACTAAAAGATGGGTGCCTACCGTATGGCACATAATTGTAGGCACTGGCATTTTTATATGTATATGTTTTTATTGAGACGAATGTGTGCATCGTTGTGTCGCCACAAACATTTATTATTTTATTTATTTTAATTTGCATCCTCTATCTGTCAGCACTTACTGCACTTGATTGGTCAATAATCACAAAACATAATAAATGGAATACGTCCAAGTTGAAACTTACCAAATTATAAAATGAAGAACTGGCAATTTTCGAACACCGTCTATGAACACTTAATTTGATGTTTGTTGTAGTTATCGAAAATACTAACGGTTGAATATCGGCCCTCGGCAGCAAGATATCAAGGTCATCACGTACTACAAATCGCGTGATCAAATACAAAACTCTAACGTTGTATTTCAAGCACATTTCGGACGCGATTTCTCGTATGTTTAAAGTATTTTCGTGGCTGATTAGTAAACTAGCCTGTGACCTGATAAAATTAATCGATATACAATGACAAGCAATAATAATTAATAATAACAACTATTTTTATTATTTAAAACGTTCTTTCTTCGAGAGTAGAATCCTGAAAGTCAATTCCAAAACACATTATTTTGGAACATTGCTACCTAACAAACGCGAGAAATTACGGAGATATAGAACTGAAAAAACATTACAAAGATGCATTCATGGCATACTCGAAAGACGTGTTAAAATAATAATACGGTTAAAATCAAAGTGAAAAAAAAAAAAAAAGGCAAATTTGTGTTTTTATATTCATCAAAAATGAGGTCGTATGTCCGAATAAATGAATTAGAATTTTGCCATTTGCAGTTCGAAATGTTTCAATTCCAAAACATGCGCACGCATTTGTTTTGCCATCGTAGTTGTAACTGAAAAACCTAAATAGGATACACATTTAAGTAAAGCTAGTGAAGGCCAAGCTTATATTTTTATAATTTCAATGAAGTCCCCAATGGAGCTCAAATTATCACTAAGTTACAATTGACATACACAACGTACAACTTGGGATCTTGAACATTTTTTTGCAAACGCAACACAATTCTTGATTGTCGATTAAGTCGTTATAGCTCTCACGTAACTAATTACAAATATTAAAATACCAACATGGTAGAGATCTTGCAAGTTCACAGTTTAATTATTTCGCATGTTTTGTCAGATACGAAAAGCGAAATCTGACCAGTACATCCCTGATAAGCAAGAAATTGACATTTCTGGCACGCCACAATTTTGCATTTAAAACTTAATTTCGGGAATAAAAAAAAAAGTTTTAGGGTGCACAGAGTTAACATAAGGTATAAAACTTCCTAATGGGCAATTTTCCTTAAGAACGCTACTTAGTTTTATAATTCTATAAACCAATCGGAATACGTGTAATATATATATATATATATATATAAAAGCAGTACTGAAATGTCGAGTAGATCACTCCTTTCAGAAATAAATTTGCTTAACTGTCACTTCATGACGTTTTACAAAGCTCCTTAAAAGATAACTGGTGCCAACAGGCCGATTATCTGTTGATTTATGAATACTCTTTTGCCTAGTTTCATTATCTGCACAAACGGTAATTAACCACGCAGGGCTATTTCGGGTCACGTAAGCCCATGCTACGCGTCCAGTAGGCCTAATAATTAGCATTATAAGGCTGTTCACGGTAATATGAGAACTTTTGAGGCCCTATTTACTTTTTTCTTATCAGTTATTTTATATCCTTCCACCACTTTTTAAAATAAATATTGCCATGTAAGTAATGAACACAGACTCGAAAGTTAACGTCTACGGCTACAATTAAATATATTTATTGACTATTGATCCAAATAAGGTTTCAAAAAGTGCTCACTTTACTGTGAATAAATAGTCTATAATTGCCTTCCACAAGGCGTCAAGAAATTATTCATGACACGGAAGCTCAGGCCCTTGTAAAACAAACTTAGGATCATCGCGTTAGAATTTACATATACGTTTTTACATATTTCTTAGCAGTTCTATCAACTTCACGTATAAAGTCGTCGGAAAGTAATTATGATGATCTTTTATTTCAATAATTCCTTTAGTCAGTCTCGTGGGGCGTGTTATGCATTAATTTCCGACAAATCGTTAAGAAGATAAATTCTTCGATGTACAAGTCATCGTTTAATGAGTTTTCGTGAAGTGGTACACGACCTACATTCCCACCTGTCATCGTTATTTTTACAGACGTTACGTTCACGTGCGTAAACATTCAGCTTGATATCGTTATCGTACAAGTGTTAACTTGCCATCAGAAAAACACGTCACACGTCAACATATTCATGACTTACGCATTACCGCTGCATGAAGAAAAACTAGCGGAATCACTATCAAAAGATGAAAGTATTTTCATGTGGAACAGACGATGCCACTTTTGTTTCGCAAGTCCCGACGATGTGTGGTTACGTATTCCGCTGATGAAAATTGTTGTAACAGAATATGGGGGAAAAAAAAAAGAAAAAAAAGAAAAAAAAGGCCGACATTAGGTTCAGAGTTTACAACTGTGTTTATCTGTATTGTTCCGCGAGAAACGGTTAGTTCAAACACACGCCCGAATTCGCAGCATTGTTGCTGAAGTACTTACGCATATTGTTGTCGAGGGTAGAATAGAGTGCAGCGCAGCGCAGCTCGGTGTAGGGATACGAACGACACGGCCCAGCGCTGGCGAAGAGAAGGCTGCTCGCTCGCTCACAGTTGTCAAAGCACGCGCGCACACACACACAGAACTGGCTAGGGGGGGAAGCCGGCCCAGGAGGCGAGGCAAAGTCCCCAGCCAACACTCCCGGGTCGATAGCGAACCAAAAATATCGGACGCGACGCAGCGGCACTCCGACTCGCCAAAACCGGCCGAGGAGTTCTCCACGGCTAGTATACCTCGCGCCACTGCCTGGCCAGGCCTGCCTTTGCCGCGCCTCTCTTCCCAACACAGCGCTGCCTCCCCCTTCCGCTCCCCTCCCCCTCGCTCCTCGCGCGCACACACACAGACAGCAGGTGATTATTTTTCCCGCCCCT
>NQII01000493.1:1794685-1829774 GCA_002778355.1 Clitarchus hookeri
AGGTTTGTTCATTGTCAAGCGAGAGAACTACATTTTGTTGTCAAGTTAAAATACATTTCTACACATATGGAAAATTGTATTCATTAAATTCACTGCGATGACATTTAGGCCCTATTTGTAGCGTTTCAACCAGGTCTTCATTTGCCTGAAGATTTGTCTGTGCTGTCATTTTTTTATATAACCATTCTTCACTTGCCAATCAGAGCATAAACCCAAGTCTTGCCAATGATAAGTGTTACACAATTGTGTAAATTCTGATTACCACGGTGATACCTGGTGTAAAGTGTCTGTCGTTACTGTTAAATCTACCCCCCCCCCCCCCCCNACATTTCTGATCTCGACTTGACGCGTTCGGTGTCCTTGAATGTTGAATGTAGAAATAAACGCTCCGAGATTCAAGTACAATCCTAACTGGCTGTGTTTGCGTAAAAAATGTTTGCTGCTATATTTTTTTTTTTCAATAGCTGTAATTTTTAAACATGCAAGTGTTTTTAAAGATTGAGTTCGAAAATATTTAATTAAGCACGAACCACCTAAAATACATGTATAATTGTAAAACTTGCCTCTGGCACCGTAAAGAGTTACTTTTATTCCACCAGAATACAGCTTTTACGATTGTGGCAAATCCTATGTAGTCACGAAGAGGTTATANAAAGAGTTACTTTTATTCCACCAGAATACAGCTTTTACGATTGTGGCAAATCCTATGTAGTCACGAAGAGGTTATAAGAGTCATTTGTCGTACTAGTTTTTGAAATTAGTCTACGAAATAAAATAATTCAAGGACTTAACGCTGGCGAATTGTAAAACAAGCAGTTACGTGTCCTATTAAACCAAGTGCATCAAATATGTACATAGATCGTTGATAACACCAGCTACCAGAGTAAGATTTATTCTTAGAAGCTCCGACTTGAACGTAGTAAAGAAACGTTGTTAATATAACGTCTAATGAGAACGGTCGCACATTGCGAACTGTTCTGCCTTGTGACGCCGTGCTTTTGTTTATGGAGGGGACGTGTGTGTGTGCGAGCTTGTAAACAACGTTGCAAGTTGGCGATAGTGTGCACTGTTTGTGCTGATNATGGAGGGGACGTGTGTGTGTGCGAGCTTGTAAACAACGTTGCAAGTTGGCGATAGTGTGCACTGTTTGTGCTGATGGGAATAGTTAAGTTGGTGGCACTTGTCCCGTGGAAGTGGATATTAATTGTGGCAGATAAGTGTAACAAGGGAAAAAGGGAGTGGCNGGAGGGGACGTGTGTGTGTGCGAGCTTGTAAACAACGTTGCAAGTTGGCGATAGTGTGCACTGTTTGTGCTGACGGGAATAGTTAAGTTGGTGGCACTTGTCCCGTGGAAGTGGATATTAATTGTGGCAGATAAGTGTAACAAGGGAAAAAGGGAGTGACGTGTTATCGCATAGTCCTGTGGCTTTTTTTGTGTAAATACGTGTTTGCTGGTGTAGGAATGTACGAAGTAACGAGGTTTTCTGTGTGATTTAATATGCAGAATAAACTACACATCTTTCAAGGAAGCTGAAGGTTGTGCTAAGTTGTACGGAACTTTTACAAATATAATGGCTTCTAAATCACGGATGATCCCAGATTTAGGGCTACTAAAAGCTTCCGAGGCTATAACTATGGAGGCTTAGTACGCTGTGATTTTTTTACTTGCTACTTTGTAGTCTGTTATCAGTTATTCACTTAACAGATATCCTAAATATCCAAAACATCGAAGAAAACCTCCTGAATAGAAAGGACAGTGTTATCCAGGTCTTACGAAAGTTTCATAAAATATTACATCAGGCAGACAATTCAGTGTTGCAAGAAGAGATAAACGCCAATTATCGTCAAGTGGAAATATAATTCACTATACCCACTGCTGCAACTTAAAAAAACCTTTTGCTTCATTACCAGTAATACAAACTGACACCTACAGGTTGTTCACGGTAAAGTGAGCACTTTTGAGTACCTAGTTACTTCGTTTCGTATCAGCCATTTTTATTCTTCCGCCATTTTTTTTAAATTAACATTTCACTGGGCTTGAAAATTAACGTCTAAGGCTACAATAAAATATATTTCTTGACTATTATTCCACATGAATAGCATTTATTAAGGTTTGAATTTTCGAAAAGATTCAATTGTTTAATTTCTTTACGTGTATAAACTTAAATTGGTTTTTCATTCGCTATTTTAAGGTATGAGTCATGTAATTAAACTTAGGATTAACCTACTTTTCATTGCTGTTTTAACAATACTATATATTTCAATTGGACCTTTTTTTCAGACTTTGTCACACAAATAAATATTAATCGGATTCGTTTATTTTGAACATAATCAGTTCTGATGAGCCGGGAGTTAACAAATATCCAAGATGTTCTACAAAGGAATTGCAACGAAAGAATTGTGTATATTTTCCTTATTTGTCTTAAATGTTGTTGATATATATCACTTACTAAAAAGCTGTGATTTTATTAACGCAATCTTTTTATTTTTTTTAGTAGATCTCTCAAAATTTATAACACATCATTACATAAATTTGTGTTACGTATCGGACATTGTTTAATATTAGTAGAATATGGCCTTCCCCTGGAATAGACCGCACGTGAAAATTATTTCCGAAAGCGCATTATTGATGTCCAGCTCGACCAGTTATTACATTTTGCACTGAAACATCAAGAGTTGTTATTCTAAGTGTGGTCAAAACAATCAGCATGCTATGTTAATTGAACTTACTTCGCTAAGGCTTCTTAACGGGGTAACGTAAGCAAAATTTCAAAAGGTAGTTTTATCGATTTTATTGTTTTTTATGTGTAAATATTCTTAGAAGTTGCTGGCTTATAAATAAGGTAGTGTTAAATAAACTCTATGGAATACTATCAAGTATGCTTTTACAATTATAATAAAAAATAATTAATTTTAAGGAGTAATACTAGAATTTGTAATAATGTAATAATTATGTAAGTAGGCCTACGATGTGTGATTATGTGCACGTGGCTCTAATGATACTAGTTGTTTGGAGCGGAGTGTGGTAATTTGTAAATTTCTTGTATACATTGGTTATGCGTCTCTCATATTTTTCCCGACATTTTCGCTCTGCATTTGTTTACTCGACTTACTGAACAATACATTATTTTTTAATTCAGCAAGTAAAATGTCGCAGGAGAAGAGTGAAGAGTTATATAGGATGGTCTCCTTTGCTCTGTAGTGTTCGCCCCATACACGCGTGGTTGTATGTAGTGTATTCAGGTCAAAGTGTCACTAAGACACTCACTCGCCTCTCACCAAGGCGAACCGGGTTCGAATCCCGGTGAGGTCGCCCTCGGAAATCATGCCGGCGATGCCGCTGGTCGGCGGGTTTTCTCGGGGGTCTCCCGTTTCCCGCACCTTTGCATTCCGGCACTGCTCTATACTCCTCTCTCTCTTCACTCAATTCTTAATTCACAAAACACTCGTTTTGAGCTGTTCGTGGAGTTTTAACGTAAATTTTGTACTTCAAGTTCCAGGCTCGACTATGCATAATGGTCCACATTGCTGATCATCCAACCGGAAGTCCGGTATCCCTGGGTTCTTCTACGGGCCCGCGCGAGCGTAATTTTGCTAAGTTTTCGAACCTCTTTCGTCAGTGTGGAAGCCATTTCCCACCAGGTTCGATTTTCCGGCGAGGTCGCATCCGGGTGAAACGAGGCAGTCGTTTCCGTTGGCCGGCAAGTTTTTTTTTTTTCGAAGAGGGGGCCGCGGTTGGGGCAGCGACTAGAGTACTCGCGTCTCACCAAGCGCGGTGCGTGATCAATTCCCGGCGTGATCAGTCCCCGGGTTTTCGCACGTGGGAATCATGCCGGACGATGCCACTGGTCGGAAGGTTTTCTCGGGGATACCACAGCTGCTCCATACTCGCCAAATGTCACCCTCATTGACTTTCGATAACTCGTTTTTAAGAGGAGTGTGTACTGCAAACATTTTCTGTGAAATGTTTGTTCGCGTGAATACGCGTATCGCGGTTAACAAATGTTATGGAAATACTACTTATTGCCACAAAAAGTAAAATACAATTGTAACCGTATTTTCTGTACTTCTATCATATGGAGTGTGTTTAATATCACATTTTTTAAAGCTTGCCTATGCAGGATCCTAAAGCGGTATGAAGTCGCACTGCCACAGATCTAGTTCGCACAGTACAGGACCACGACGGAAATACTGCACGCCTTGCGCTTAGGGGCTAGGAGGCGCTCTGTTGGGAGCCGTTCAAATCTGTCAAATCGGCTCGTACACCGTCAAACAAAGGCAGAAAAAATGCCTGAGGAAACATCTGGCTGTGCCATTGTAGCGCACGCCTTTACGTAGATCGCTTTCATATATATATATCTCTCAGTGGAATATTGACGATGTTTGATTATATTTTTGTGCGAACCTTCGTTGTAGTAGTTGTGGCACACTACGTTATTATTTGACGAACGAGCGTAATAAAGGTTCTTTCATTATTTACCTGTTTTGAATCACTTTCACGCATAATTGGTTTTTTCAAACTTTTTTTAATAAGAACGGACAATGAAAAAAAATATACAACATAAATAATTGAAACTGTACATTGTTTCAAATTTTTGCATATTATTATTATTACAGTTCCCTATTAGTAATGGCTTTTCATTGGTTAGTGGTGTGTGTGTGTATCATCATGTATGCACGCACGAGCACTCGAGAGGAAAAAAAATGGTTGTTCCACGTATCGGGATATGGTTGGTGGGTGAAGAGGGATTGGCATCCCTGCTGTCGTGGCAGATGTGATGTTAGCTTGTGTTTGCCGCACTGAACGGTGTTCTACTTCCGACTGGCGAGTTGCAGTCGTGACGTCATCAGACTCTGACCTTGGGGAGTTCCAGTGGTACTACCGCTTCAGGAGACTTTGTTGTTGCGTTGTGGAGGCGCCAAAGTGGATACACGTTTTTAAGAAAAATTTTGTATACACAAACATTTTTATACCTGTGAAGTGGATTAATACTTCGTGTTCCTTAATGTCGCATATGGAGGCTCTATGTATGGTGTAAAAGATCGATGGTTCCTATGGAAATAAAATTTATTCACCGATTCAGAAATTAGTGTGTCACACTTAAGTGTTGCGCACAGAAACGCAGGCGTAACGCACAAATAAAAACCTTACGTTAAGGAAGTAAATTACACAAATACAGTCTGCATTTCTTAGACTCACTAAATTGTACACGCGCTAGAAACAAAATAGGCGCAATACATAGTGAACTACAGGAAAAAAAATGAAACATTTCTGGAAATAAAAATACACAAAACCCAGAAACTAGTAGACTAGTATAATTGACACATAAACCTAAAGTATGGAGAAACGCTTGAGCGGAAATTAACACTGTTCTGCATTGCTGCTGGCCGCAAGATTAAAGAGAGGGAAGTGTACGTATAATGTTTTGTTACTGGAGCGAGAAGGATGTTTGGCGTCGAGACAGAGACACTTCGCAACGTCATGAAAAAAAAAAAACACGGGGCCAACTGTGACTTGGAAAGTTGTGAAGTGGTGCGCGTCGCTCTTCGCCCAGCTGGAGTCGTGTAGTTGCGACGTCGCCGCTACTCGAAAGGCTCTGTGCAGTGTTCTCGTCCTGCTGTGGTCCAATAATTTTATTGGTTGAAAGTCTGTAGCAGAGGTTGCAATACAGGCTGCAATTATAGTTTCCGGTCTGTATGTTTCAAGATACAGTGGTTTGGAAAAGTCGCCTTTAAGGACGCTGCAGGGCTGCAAACGCAATGTTAATTCTACATATAGTCAAGATGTTGTCTATTCGCGGTTTCTTCATACTTTTTTGAATCAAACCGTAGAAAAAAATCACCCCATCGAGGACGTACTAGGTTGTTTCCTGAACATGCCATGTATCGCAAGCTTTTTATACTTGTGTTAACATAAAAGTAATTTATTTTTAGTTTAAGTGAGCTTTTACATATATTTTATGTATACAATTTAATATTTCATTTATGCTTAATATGAATAAACAACTGTGAGAAAATAGGTGTTTTGGCTATGCCCAGTAAGAAATAGTTCTTATGCAAAATATTATTACACTGCGACGTTAGCGCCGTCGCGTTAAATTTATCAGCGCCATCTACTTCTGTGCGGTGGTGTACTCTTTGCTCGGTTAATATCCCTTCCTCCTGGGTCTCCCTCTCTGCCTTCCCCTTTCCCCTTCGTGCGTCGTATTTTTTGATTGGTCGTGGTAGTTTATTTAAGGCCTCGCTCTGTCTACTTTACGCCCCTTAGACGTCTGCTACGTTACGTCGCTATACGCCTGCAAGATCTTCGTTTGTTCCTGATGGCTTAGTTGCACTTCACTTCGGTCTGCCGAGGTCAAACACCGCTACCATGTTTTTCGAGCTGACGTTTTACTAGTCACGCTACAGAGCGATGGCGCACTTAAAAAACGGCGAGTCGTGGGAAACGTTAGGTTTACGGTAGAGTTTTCAAATATTTGGTAATTAGTGTGGCTGGTGGTGTTGTGCCTCGGGTCTGCAGTAGTGCTAGTCCAATTCAAAATTTTGGTTTCGGTTACCCTTCCAAATTACGTTTTCGGCTTAACTACGGTGTCGCGTTACTGTGTGTCCTTTTTTTTTAACGTGTCGTGTTCGTCCTTGTTCGCCGCCCAAGTTTGAATAATGTTTGCTATTTCGCATATTTTCGTATAGTTTTTATCGGTCGGAGCTTTGACGGTTCCCAACGACTTCCTCCCGCCGTCACGGTTTTAATTGCTTTTAATATTATTTTATTGTAAATGGAGGCTTTGATGGGCAATTCTTGCTGCCCTCCTTTCTGCAGCATTTTACGGTTAAATGGGTGCTGTAAGTCAAGACATTTTTTAGCTGCTGTGTTGGCGAAGAAAGTTTGGCTCATTGTGAGTTAAATTCTTGTCGTCATGGAGCCGAGATGCATTATATATATAAATATATATATATATATATATATATATATATAGTCATTATTTTTTTTTCCTTTGATGGTCCGATACTAGTGATGCTTTTTAATGAATTGTATAAATTATTATTTTGTTACCGATTATGTTTACTATTTATCGACGGCTGAAATTTATGTTTTACCAGTCTTTTATAGGGGTTGTTTGCCATTCAGTATTTTGTATTTTTTTTTTCTTATAAAGTGTTCAAACTTGTATGTAGTTATTTGTGAACTGTCGAGTGCGCATGAATGCGGTGCGTTGTCCCTTTGGTGTAATTTTCTGGTCTTGGTTAAGCTTTGTTTTGCGTGAGGCGGAAGGAATATCCTGGAAGTAGAACTTAAGCAGGGCTTCAGTAAAGTTTGAAGTTACCACGAATGGTTCTATACACAATACGCATACAAGTAGGTCTTACGCAGGGTGACCATCATTTACAGCGCTCAATCTCGATGTATTTACGTAAGCTTGTGATGCAGTATTTTTGTGTGAGCGTGCAGGGACGGTTCAAGCGTGCGTTCGACGGAAAGAAGAGGCTATCGGGTCCCTCGGAAATGTTCCTTGGTTGGCGGTGAGGTAAGGAACGTGTCTTGGGCACGGTTCCGTGACGCGAGGCGGCCTGCTTGCCGCTTACCGCCGCTTTCACCAGAGTTCCGGGCCTGCCTTGCTGCTATAGCCTGTTCACGGTAAAGTGAGCACTTCCGAGGCCCTAGTTAATATATCCGTTCAGCCATTTTTTTAAAATCATTTAACGACCTAAATATTGACATGTAAGTAATAAACACGGTATGTATATTCCACCGCACTCGGAAGTTAACGTCTAAGGCTACAATAGAATACAATTATAGACCATTATTTTAAATGAGAGGGCTTTCAAAAGTGCTCACTTTACCTTGAATAGCATATAGTCTGCTGCACTGTCGTAGTTTTCTCTCCGGGCAAGACTCTTGCTGCTCACAGCGCATAGGCTGTTTAAGGTTACTTCCAACTTTTCTGAAACCGTGCTAAAGTTCTACTTTCAAAATATTCCTCCCCCTCGTGCATACAAAGCTGAACACGAGTATATAAAACTACGCGAAAGGGATAACGCACCGGATTCGTGCGCACTCTGTGTATAATTATTTCACGTAAGATTTTTTTATTACCAGGCATTATCAACACGACTATTTTCTCCTTGTTTTTATTATTTAATTAAATATTATTGGAAATTTACAGATAAAATACAAGTAAAAGTTTGATGTAACTTTACGTTTACACTTGTAATAAAGTGCTTGTAATACGTGACGCATTTAGGAAACAACCAGACACGCACACACAGGGACATTTTTCCAAATGGTTGATTCAAAAAAGTGCGATGAAACCACGAATAGACTATACAACCGATGTAACGTTCCTGTTGCTACCGACAGCACTGAGGGGTGCTGGCCAGTAGGAAACCATACAGCCAATCAGCGGCCTGGTGGCGGAACACTCGTCACAAGTATAAGAAAATGGCGTCCATGCTCGACGAGTTTGTTGTAGTCGTGCCGTTCAGTAATGGGTGTGTTTTTTCGATGATAAGGAGATGCATCTGTAAAATTAACAACATGGACATTTAATTCAGGTGAAAATAATGTACTACTAACCCATCCTTACTGTTCTGCTACAATGGGCTGATGTAGACTGCAACGCTAGGCTTCACTCTCTGTGTGCTGCAACTCTCTTGCTGACAAACGTAGTTCCATTGATGTGCTGTAGGTGGCAGGGCGATGTTTCTATTTGTGATCGTTCCTTTGTTTACTATGTATTTTTTACCGTTAATCCACTACTATAAAGAATTAAAACCTCTTGCCACTTGTACCGTTTTTATTTAACATATAAACGAAATATTCGTTTCTCCGCCTTTCTTTGCGCCGACGTCCATCGACATCTCATTTTATCGGCTCGTTCATCGTTAAGTATTTATTTGATAGCGAACCGCGTACAACCTGCCGATCAGCTGCCGATCCCAAGTTAAAAGTTGACCAATCTCGGTCAGCACGGCACTCGCACTGCACTGCACGCCGTCAGCGCAACGTATTATGACCCTTATTCTCTTCGCATCTTTGGCGGGATACAGCAGGAATTGCCACCGGGTAGTGTGCTACTGCCGAGACCTTCACGTCACTGGTTTCAACCGTAGACTGACGATGAGGTAAACCGCTTATTCGTCTCCTGCGCATGTGCGAAGCATTGACCTACCCCAAAGGAACAAAACTGTCAAAAGTCGCATGGTCAACAATGATGAACGTGTTTGTTTGTATCTTAATTTTTAAATTACAATCACAGTCACGTTAATAAAATACTTTTTACAAATTTGAATTTTAATCTAACTACATTGCGAATTTATTAAAGGAACTCTACAAGCATCTCAAAGCACTTTTTTACTAAACAGTGTTCTAACCTCAAATCCAATCCACGCAGTTTTTTGTCAGTCGTGCTAGCGGAAATGCAGTTAAGTGTCGGGACACGGAGATAGGCTGTGCGCTGCCAGCGAGATCGGTCGATCTCACAGTCTAAGGTTTCAACAGGAAGTGTGGCTTACAACCCGGACGCCAGAACGCACCTTGTCAGCGACTAATCAGCAGCATCAGTAAACAAAGTAGCACTCGTCAGTGATCTTGACTGCGGACGGTAACTGGATGAACGCGGCCAGAGCGTGTGCCCCTACACTGTTATAGTCTATTCGCGGTTTCCTCACAATTTTTGTGAATCGAACCTTTGAAAAAGGCACCCACCCCACGGTTGCTTCCTAAATATGTCATTTAACACAAGCGTTTTATACTTGTATCGACATAAAAGTACCTTAGTTTTTCGGCATATTTAAGTTTTCACTTATATTCTATCTACAAATTAACAGTGTTACATTTATAACCAATGTGAATTAAGACAGGGAGAAAATAGGTGTGTTGGTAATTCTTGGTAAGAAATAGTTCTTATGCAGCAAAATATCATTACACTGGGCGCGCACGAATGCGGTGCGTTGGTCCTCTGTTGGCGTGAGGCGGAGGGTTATTCTGGAAGTAGAACTTCAGCAGGGCTTCAGAAAAGTTTGAAATGACAGTGAATGAACTATAACTAAAATCGGCAGTCGTTTTACGAAAAATAAAGCGCAGGTGGAAAAAAAAATCAGAAGTCTTTGTAATATTAAGGCCATGTTGTTTTTCCAATTAGGAACTTTCCGTCAGTTTCACAGGAATTTTTGTGATGTGACGGAAGCTCTCCGTAAAATTGATAATCGGTCTTTATGTACTCCCGTTTAAAATAAAATAAAAAATCTTTAGTTTTCCTTATGCTTGTGTTTTGCCGACTGTAATATGTAACTATGTTTAGTAGGAGTTAACTGTTTGCTAAACATGATTATAGTTTATTGCCAATATCTTCGCATTTTTTAAATCAAACCTTTGAAAAATCAGCTGTGTTTGGTTGTTTCCTGAATACGTTATGTATAACGAGCCTTTGTAGTTCGGTTAACATAAAAGTATTTTATTTTTGGTTACTTTTAGTTGTATGTTATCTATATTTTCTATATATGTAATATGAATAAAAACAGAGAGAATATAGAAGTGTTCGTAATGCCAAGTAAGAAATACTTAGTTCTGATGCAAAATATTGTACAATTTAGCGCGCAAGAAAGTAGAATTCTAGCAAGGCTTCAGAGAAGTTGTTAGTAACTATGATGAATGGAGTATATACAAACAATATAAAACCCACCGTAGACCGAGAAAAACAAAATGGTGAGGGGTGGGGTTCGCGGTTAGCTAAGCACTTTTGAAATCAACATTTGAAAATTTTTCCCTGCTTCTGACTTTTTTGACATACCGACTTGCATGCTCCCGGTCAAATTGGCATCCATGCCTTAACGTCTTATGGTAAATGTGTTTCTAAATTTTGTTGTCACTTAATGATTTTATTTAGTTTCTAACTGGTGTTTTATTAAAATATTTACGATAGTGGCAATGCCACAGATTAATTTGAGAACGTGTGAATATGGGGATTGGATCCATGGCGAAGTTAAATATAGGTGTGGTGGAAAAGTAGATCACCAGCGGGGTCTGTCGAAAAGTGCCATTCCAATGAATTTAACGTACTGGTCGACGAACGCAAGTGAAACGCTAGAAAATGCGTGAAGCGCAGGCCGTTTCCCTCGTCCCCGAGACGTTTGACCTTTGTCCTTACGGCAGCTGCAGGGTTGTCAACCGCACTGCCGTTCCCACGGAACAGGTACCAGCGGGTCACATGCAAACTGAAGACTTATCTAGCTACAGGGTGTTTGCGGTTAATTGAGCACATTGAAATCAACATTTGAAAAATCTCTCCGATGAAACTCATTTTGAATAACACGCCTGCGTGCATTTTAACGACCCACGCTGACTGGCATGCGCTCTGTAAGGTTGGTAATGACGGCAGAAAGTTGTTCCGTGACTTAGGGCATTGGCCACAAGAAAATTTTTTATATTATGTTTGTACCACATACTTGTTAAACTTGTAGACATCTGCGACTACTATTTCCTCTAATCAAATTTTTTTTTTAGATAGCACTGTTTTTGCGAAATGATATGCCAAAATGTTACTGTTTTCGTAATGTACAAATGAAAGGTCTTGTCGTTCATTTAAAGGTATGGTTAGCAAAAATTATGTTACTAACAAATATTCAGGGGCAGCTACAAATAAAAAAATTACAGGTATTTCCTTTTGCGATTGGTAGAAGTCTTGAAGTAGCTCTTGCAATCTTCTTTCAGTGCGAATTATCTCATTTCCGTCCGTAATTTAGTTTTCATTATTTGTACGTTTCTGGAATAGTAAAATTTTGACTTTGACATATATTTATGCGAAAACTGTGAGCTCAAAAAATATATTTTGCCTAGGAAAGAGTAATTACTGATGATGTATAAAAGTTGAACAGTGTGTCGTATAATCACATATAATATAACATAGTAAAGATTTGCATGGCCTGCGTTCTTCTCCAAGGCGCGTGAACTTGGCTGCCTTGTGCACAATCTGTTTGTACACGAAGACAAATACACTGGGGTGGAACAAAACCTTCAACAGATAGCACTTATTGCAAACACTATTTTGAAGCTCTTCGACGTGACAAAAAAAAAAACCTTTTTAAACTGTTAGGCGTGCACCTTTAAAATATTATGAATGAATTCCTGTAAAACTAGTATAGAACCCCGTATTGAACTTTGCTACACACTTTGTCTCAATAAAACGATAGGGTCGCAGCTTGCAAGTCCCGCAGCACGAAGAGCCCTGCGCGTAGCGGCGACGGCGCACTTGATGCGCCTGGCAGTGTCACCCTTATTGCTGCTGCACATCTCTGCCTCAGTGTGGCGAAACACAGCTCGAGGTAGGCCTCCGTAGTTGTCATGAGTCTCACTGTAAGCATTTGTAACTATAATTTTTTTAAAAGATAAAACTATCGAACATTTTTTTGGAGTTATGCTTCTTTTGTCGCGTCGAGGGTAAAAGTTTAGTGTGCAACGGAAGTTGCGCGCTCACAGTGTAACGAAATTCGACAGTGAACGTTGTAGGGGTATGACCCAACGCGCATGCGCGTATCACCTAGCTATATACAAACGCAAGGTACACAAGTATTTGAGGTTATGTGCGTATCGTCTGTGTCGTGAAAAATTTGTTAGCGACAAATATTGTATAGTAAAATTTTGAAAGCGTTTTCAAGTATTTAAGGTTATGCGCGAAAATTTTATTTTAGTCACGCCAAAGAAGCATAACTTATAACGCGCGTACATAAGTACACGCACCCCCTTCTTAATGTACCTAAATATTTTTTCGAGGACAGAAATAAATTCTATATTTTGTCGCCATTTCATAACTCCCGCTGTAAATAGTCCTCCGTTTACGATATTTATAGTTCTGTAAAACAGTGTTGTAAACTATAGCGACAATGCTGTATACTTTCTGAACAGGTTGCTGTATTGAAACCCTATAGTGACCGCTTTAAATTCCGAGGAAACAGGACGCACACGAAGGTTGTTTATTCTGTTTTCCATCGCCCGCGCCGTCGCAATGCTTCCTTACGGCAGGACGCGACCTTGAAGCGTTTAAGAATGTTTACTAGCGAGGCTCATAAGTTCTGTATAAAAGTGAGGCAGCTTCAGAGCGTACAAGACGCAACACACTGCACTGCGGCTTATAGTCTATTTGCGGTTCCCTTGCCCTTTTTGACTCGAATCTTATAACAGTCTCTAACTGCGGCTTATAGTCTATTTGCGGTTCCCTTGCCCTTTTTGACTCGAATCTTATAACAGTCTCTAACTGCGGCTTATAGTCTATTTGCGGTTCCCTTGCCCTTTTTGACTCGAATCTTATAACAGTCTCTAACTGCGGCTTATAGTCTATTTGCGGTTCCCTTGCCCTTTTTGACTCGAATCTTATAACAGTCTCTAACTGCGGCTTATAGTCTATTTGCGGTTCCCTTGCCCTTTTTGACTCGAATCTACTTGAATGACGTGTTTGGTTGTCTCCTAAGTGTGCATATAATGTATCACGCGTTTTACACTTGTGTTAACATGAAAGTACCTTATTTTGGTTATTGAACTTTTACTTATGTTTTACTTATAAATTATAATATTTCACTTATAGTTAGTATAAATGAAAACAGAAGGAAAATGGGCGTTTTGGTAATGCCTAGTAAGAAACAAAATATTATTAAGGCCTTTTCCCAATTCCCTTCAAGTATATACAGTGGCTCACATTAGTATTCGGCCACCTATGATTATCGCAGTTTCATGGCCTAATGTTACATTAGTAATGAAGATAAACATAAATCATACTGCACAATCATTCTTGTGTGCTTTAAATGAAATATAGCGGTAGCCAATAACGGAAATGAGCAATGCAACTTAACAAACAATACGATTTTGTCATCCCATGCTGCATAAGTACGCCACTTTAATATTCGGCCATCATAATTCAAACACAAACATAATCCTCTTTGAAAACTAAACACGCAGTTTTTAGTACCTGGCAGCATGGCCATTCTGTTTAATTACTTCTCGCAGGCGTTGTGGCATATTAGCAATTATATTCCTGGTACATTCGGAGCCGATCTTACTCCATTCTTTCTTGAACCTTTTCTCTAATTATTTTATGGACCTAATTGTTGTATTACGCAGTCTTCTTTTGAGCTCATCTCACAGATTTTATATGGGATTCAAGTCGGGTGATGGAGGAGGTGTGTTAATGACTTTGGGACAGTTGTACAAATGCCAGCTCTTGACAATGTATGACTTTTGTTTTGGGTAATTATCTCGGTAGAACTTAACCGTGTTCCTAATGCCCATATTATGATCCCTCTTTTGCAGGTTTGCTGTCAGTGTGTTGAGATGATCTTCCTTTTTCATTGTTCCATCGACACGTACAGCCTCTGCAACACCTGCTGAAGATATACAGCCCCAGATCATAATAATACCTCCACTGTGTTTCACAGTAGGCTGTATGTTCCCAGGTTTTAGCTCATGATTTGGCTTGCGCCATACTGTTACCCTGCCATCTGAACCAAACACATTCAATTTCGTCTAATCAGCAAAAATAACATCATTCCACCAATTATCATCTTTGTAAGCGTGGTCTTTTGCGAACGTAAGTCGTTACTTCTATTTGCCTCATTAATGAAAGGCTTCTTTCTAGATACCCTGCTATTATATCCTGCTATTCTGATAACTCGTCGTATGGTTTCTGGATGGACGTTCTTTCCGCATTCATTGAGTACCTCCGTTGTAAGTTTACAAGCACTAATTTTCGAACCTTTCTTTATTTTCCTGATTACTAGACGTTCTTCTCTCTCGCTTAGTTTCTTTGGCTGTCGTTTTTTAGGTACCGAATCTATTCTGTCTTCCTTCTGAAACCTTCTTAGGATGTCTCCGACAGTGGACCTCGGCAGATTCAAGTGCTCCGCAATTTCTCGTTGAGATTTCTTCTTTGAATGATGGAAAATGACCAGCTGCCGCTGTTCAAACGTTGCATTCCTGCCCTACGTCCCATTTCCCTGACAGACGCAGTCAATAGAGCTACCCAATAGAACCTCTCAGCGCAGAGAGCGTGCAGGGAATGACGCGAGGTACGAACGCAATGTGCATCGTGCCTGTGCCACGCGTCCACCACAACTGGCCGAATATTAAAGTGACGTACTAATGAAGCACGCGAGGACAAAATATTGTGTTTCATTAACTTGCACTGCTCATTTCAGTTATTGGCTACTATTGCATTTCATTTAAAGCACACAAGAATGATTGTGCAGTACGTTTTATGTTTATCTTCATTTCTTATGTAACATAAGGCCATACAACTGCGATAATCATCGGTGGTCGAATATTAATGTGAGCCACTGTATATGTCCATACGTCGCCCCGCCTGTGACGTCACTAAGTATATACTAGCGCCGTCTCAATTGCTAGTATAGTACACACAGCGTCTGTACTTGCCAAGTATACGAAGTTGCATACTTGCGGCGGTCGCCATGTTTGTTTTCAACCGCCCTATAATGGGAATATTTTGTGGTTCTACTTACCCGCCGTCTTATTGCTCTACGAAGCAACCAAAGTGCAACATTATTCCTGCGTTTATAATAACATTACTGTTACACATGACAAATGCATTATTGTTATTTTTTGCAACAACACCATAGACATAAACTTAACCAAATACAACCGACATAGAAAATAAAATGTTTATTTTCTAGTAGTTCGTGTTATTTACGCCAAGTTGTGTGAAGAGTCAAGAACACCCAGGAAAAAATAAACCGTTCCGATAGTCAGGGTAAGTACACACAACTGCAATTACGAATGTGTTTATACTTAACAAGTATGTACTAACAATTGAGAAACAGCCTAAACTGAGTGCGCACGAATACGATGAGCTGTCCCGTTGGTGTAATTTTCTAAACTTGGTTAAACTTTGTGTACATGAGTCGGAGGAATAGCCTGAAAGTATAACTTAAGCAGGGCTTCAGAAGAATTTGAACCAACCGTGACTGGACGTTGACCACAGACTAAAGACGAGGTAGACCGATCTCGCTGGCTGCGCACAACCAATCTCCTTGCCCCAACATTGAACTGCTGTTCTGCCGATACAGAAAGCAGAAACGGCGTGGATTGAATTTGAGGTGAGAACATTTCAGATGTCTGTATACTTCCTCTAACTGATTTGTAACACCGTTACATTACATTCGGATTGGTAAAAAGTATTTTATTGATATAAAAGTGCTTTGTCATTCAAAAATCGAGATACATACGAACACGTTCATCATTGTTGAGAGTTGTGCTGGTGTGGGGCAGGTGAGTGTCGGGGTACACGCGCGGAAGGCGAGTAAGCGGGTGTACCTCATCTCGAATGTACGGCGTCGACAAGAGGACGGAGGGACAGCCCGTGGCGACGAGCTGAAGCTGCAGCGAGCTGCCCGAGGTTGATGACTCCGAGCCGTGGTGCGGAGAGGATCCACGGGGCAGTAACGGCTGCTCCAGCCGAGTTTCACCTCCGCCGGCGCGACCCACATCCGGGCGGGGGCCCTGCACGCCACGCACCACGCACTGAAGACGGGGCTGTGCCGAGGTGTCGTCTCCTTGCGCGCGCACCCAACGCGTCTACGCAACTACGAGTCACGTGGCCATCACCGACGAACTTGATTTTCAATACACAAGCCTTTATGTGAATATAATCGTGGTTGCCATTTATCTGGAAGGACAGGAAATGTCACGGATTTCGAAAAAAATTCCAGGAAAATGTCGGGTAATTTTGAACACAGTAGGTAATTCTTTGATATGCGAGCTGTATTTTTGTAGTTACATTCGGAAAGACTGAATTCTAGTTCCGCGCCGTGCTGTGAAAGGGACGTATAACCTGGATCGTATGCTAATTTCACCCTTGCCGTTCGTGTAAGATAACTTCAAAGTAGCCGTAACAGACCGTAAGGTAACTAGGCTTGATAGTGCCACGGGCACTATTGCACTTGATAAACTATGTTTCCACGTGTGCCAGCGTGCATACACCCTCGGCTCTCAGCTCTTATGTCTGCGCAGGAAGACAGAAGTAAATAAATGTTTGTTCAGCTGGCGGGTGTTGGATACGTGTCGGAGAATTTAAATGAGGCGGCGTCTGGTTTGAGAACGTGTTCTGATGAGGCAGTAACGCTGCGTGATTGTCAACAGGGTGTCCGCCCACAGGGAAAAGTCGGGGAATTTTCACCTGGGTCAGGGAAAATGCAAATAATTTGCTACTCTGCAAAAAAAAATTGTTAGTTGTGTGAGTACAGGATAATGTAATTATGACGATATGTGTCTTTAAATATCCATTTTTAAGTTTGTGAACTGGCAATAATACATCCTTCGCCAAGTGACGTAGGACTTGTACGTACCAAATAAAGTATTTGTGTGTTGGTAATGGGCACTCGTGTGAGTGTCAATAGCATGTATCGCGAGAAGAATTTATTGGTGCTGAATAAAATGTTGGCCCTGCTCGCTTGGTCTGTTGCTGTGCAATTTAATTCAACTTCGCCGATAGCATATTCGTTCTGTCGGCAGTGGAAACACGTGGCATTGGAAGGTATCGGTTCTGAAAATAGGCCAGGGAAAAATGGTAAGATTCTGCCTGGAAAACTGGGGAAAGTCTGGGAAATCCAAATTGGAATTTCAGTGAACGTCTTGGTCGCAGGTTCACGTGGAAACAGTGCGTGTTGCGCTTAACTAATTTCCACTGTGCATTTCTATGCGCCTGCTGCATGGAGGCGCGTTCGTTCCACCGGGGAATTGATGACTTTCAAAATGCGTTATGTCTAGTTTGTGTGTATTTATTGCTCGCGCCGGCCCTTTTCGCGGATGAAGTAGGTCGTTATGCAATAACACATCAATTTCTCCATTGCCGACCTTCCTCTCTTCCCCTATTGCCACGTATACCGCCCCCCCCCCCCTCCGACTAGCGACAGTAATCGATTTGTCCGGGCACTAATACGTTTTGCATCGCGATGCCCCCTGCACTCCATCACGACGGAATAGACATTACGTAGGGGTGGAATCTGCAGGCAGTACAACTGTCCCTGGTGCGCGCTGCCCATTATACTGGAGAGACAGCGCAGGGAACACCTAAAGCCCTTGTGCCACGATGGAAAGTTTCCTTGGAAGAGCAAGCTTGCGCGATCTCTGGTATGGATCGTTCTGCAGAAGATTTAGCCGACTGCTGGCCGGTTTCGTAACTTGCGGTGTGCAATTTTCAGTCGACGGTTTTCCTTCAAGGTGGAAATTTCAACCGATCAGTGTGCGGGTGGCGGTGTTCTTCTCGTGACGATAGTTGTCATTTATTTTTTAATTACTAACGACGATAAGGCCATTAAACAGGAGTAAGTAAAACAGTAAATAAAAACCTTGGAAACGTGATCTGGTAATACCATAACAGGGTTATGTGCGAACTATGGCGAACATCCGTGTTTACTTGCCACAAAAAATGTCCTCTTATAAACGGGTATTGCAGAAGCTGCGAGCGAAGTCCGTCCTGGAAGCACAGTCGCAGAAGTAAGTATAAAACAAATGCGCGTGTGTTTCCTTGTGTAGCAGCAAGACCGCGTGGCAAGTTATTGCAGAGAAACCTCCATACCTGCTTGCACGTAAGCTCGGTCTCGTAGCAGCTTCTGCCGGAGCTTGTGCGGAACATTGTATCGTGGCATTTACTTAGGGCCTAATTCTGGATCAGGTATAGTACCACCCTTCAGTGTGTTCCACCGAAATTTTTTTAGTTAAATAACAAATGCGCGTTTTAATCTGATGTAGGACACCTTCGTACCACATTGATTTTTTCTAAATGTTATTTTCAAGTTAGCTACAGTGGATTTCAGAAACAGCATTTGGTTGAAGTACGGCCAAGACGAATCACTGGCATCAATCGCTTCCTCTCCCGATTTGTGCTCAAAAACTTTGTTGTACTCTTTCCTGATTGTGCCCCTAGTCCTTGCCATTTTTTTCTTCACCTCCTCCACTGAAACACAAAGAATACCAAGGAATGTTAACTATATATTGATAGAATATTTTTTTTTTTACAAATGTATGTTGTTCAGGTTATTTATGTATGTTATGTACAATGATGTGATTCATTCTTGTATTAGGTACACGGTTACTGGCTCGTCCTTTAAAACATTGGGGCATTCCTTTAGAATGTCCGTTGTGACAGTTGGGCGAATCGTTAAGGAAACATGCGCGGCGATTTGGGACAACTTCCACGCTGTACATATGCGCTTTCCCTAAGATGATGATGATGTCTCTATAGCTGAACAATTTCGGTATCGATGGAAATTTCCACACTGTGTCGGCTGCATAGATGGAAAACATGTGTGAATACAGAAGCCCATTCATTCTGGTAGCATAGGAACTGTAAAAACACTATTTTTCTATTGTTTTGCAAGCCGTTACTGAGACCGGATTATAGGTTCTTAGCTATTTACGTAGGTGCAGGGGAAGGTAGGGATGGTGGCATTTTCAGGTATTCAAACCTTTGTAAAATGCTCTTCCAGGAACTGATATCAGTTCCCTACGTACTCCTAGGCGATAAATCGTTGCCGCGAGAATCTTACCTGATGAGACCTTATCCTGTGTCCAATCTCGGTCCGTTAGAAACTATTTCCAATAAGCGACTCTCGCAAGCTCGTCAAGTAGTAGAATGCGCCTTCGGTATTATGTGTAGCAAGTGAAGACTGTTGTGCAATACTGTTGAGATGGACCCTACCGAAGCTGACAAAATTGTTAGGTGCATGTGCTTGTTGCATAACATAACAATTGATAGAGAAGGGGCGCTGGCACAGCTCGGGACTTCCTTTGTTGGTCAACCAACACATCGTCGATCGAAAAAACAGATTTGCTTCCGTTGGCGAAAACAGGGGTGTCGGTGAGGTTATATGCAATCAGAGAAAAGTTCAAATTGTATATCCATATTCCATATCGTACCTACTCACTGTAGCTTAGTTTATGTCAATTGCGTGCCTTTTACATTGACTCGCCTATTACGTCTGCCATTATTGTACAATTATATAATGGAGATGTTGTAATGTTTTATTTTGTAATAATAATAATGTTAGGCTCTATTAAAATTGAAATAATTTCACTTACTTACCTTGAGCATACATTTCCTCAGCTAATGTTGCCCATAATTTCCTTTGCATGTCTCGACGGTGGTAATTTTTGTCACACACGTCACACAAGGGAATAAATAAGTTTATGTCGGTTTCTTAAATTTAATACACAATTTAGAATTTGACTTTTTTCGTACCAATTGTACCGGAATTTACATAAAAGCTAAAGTTCACAAGTATTATCACCAAGGTTTTTTTGAATGAGTGAAGATATTTGGGCGGCTCTTAACAGCGAGGTCTTGAGAGCCGACGAGGGTGATTGAGATGAGTACGGGGCAGCGCCGGAAACGAGAAAACCCGTCGACTAGCGGCATCGTCCGGCACGATTCCCACCGGCCGGAAGTGACCCTGCCGGGGATTGAACCCGGTTAACCTTGGTGGGAGGCGTGCAGGGTATAACAAAGAATTTGCGCTTGAGAGTCCAGCCGTGATGGGTGATTTTACGAATAGCGAAAAGGCAGACGTGCATCTAATGTACGGTGCCGCTAATGGTAACAGCAGAGCAGCGCTACGGCTGTATCGGGAACGCTTTCCACGTAGACGCCTGCCGAATCATAAAACGTTTAAGCGATTACATCGGCAACTTTGTGAAAATGGTTCATTTATCGCCAGTACTGATCGTAAATAAACAATGTGTTGCATTTCATGTGTTATTTTTATGTTTGTGCCTCAACGCGTCACTCCCGCCCATATATTCCTATATAATAATTGTTTGTTTTAGTGAGTTCTACTAACCCTCAATGTTTGTCCCATGATTTTAGAATAATCTAATCCTGTATAACCACAAGAAGTTCCTTTTGTGTCCCCTCCTTCAGTGTACGCCACTGCCCAGCGAGGTGCCGCCATGTTGGGCCTCCTCGGCGACGTCTGCGGAGTGCCGGCCACTGCGGCGGTCTCGGCGTGCTCTCTCGGAACGGCGTTATGTAAAAAAAAAAAAAAAAAAAAAAAAGCTGTTCGGCGGGTTTCTGTTTTCGTGGGAGCCAGTTTTCCACGCCGCGCGCAGTCGCAGATGTGACGCGTTGCGTAATTTATGGGTGGCGAGGCCTTGCTCGTCGATACCGCCGACCGGGAATGCTAATGCATCGTGCAAGCCTAGCGAGTCGGCACCAGTGATCCGCCACAGAAATACCTTGTTCGCCAAATGTGTCGTCGTTCACGGTTACTTACAACATGTTCCGAAGCCCTAGATATTCCTCGTCCTCGCGCAAAGCGAGCTTGACTGGGTCTAGAAAATTTACACCAAAGGGGACTACCCGCCACATTCCTGCGCGCTCTACTTTGATAATATTCCGCATAAGAACTATTTCGTACTATGCATCACCAACACACATATTTTCTCTCTGTCATTATTCGTATTAACTGTAAACGAAACTTAATTTATAAAGTAAAGGTTTATTTGAAGCAAAAATAAGAAAGATACTTGTTGAGAGAAGTACAAAATGCTTGTGGTACATGCCATTTAGGAAACAACCAAATACGCGTTACGTGGGGTGGGTTTTCAAAGGTTTGATTCAAGAAGTGTGAAGAAAACTCGATTAGGCTATAGGCGTCGTTTATTCGAATATGGAAGAGGGGGGAGGGGACTTCCGCCCCTTTACTTTTTAGCCAGTCGGGTCTCCCCCCCCCCTTTTCCGGATGTCATTATTTTAGTTTGCAATAAGTATTTATAAGTATTGTATACTGTTTGCTTCATTCTTTTTTAAGTTTAATTGGGGGGGGGGGGTTACTGGTTTACACACAACCAAACACATTAATGTTTCAGTAGACATTATTTTGTATAAATATTTAAGACACTGGCTCACGTTTAATAAGTGTTACATACGTTAATAATGGCATGCACAAACATAGAGCGGTCATTATGAGGGAGGGGAAGAAGGGAGATAACATCTAAATGAACATGGGTACTGGCACAGGAAGTTTTAAGACGTAAGAAGGGGGTTCTGGCATCGGCTCTCGTGACCTCGCTGTTAATAACCGCCCAAATCTCCTCACTCACTCACCCACCCCTTCTGGAAACAAGATGTCGTCCGCCGCCTTATGCGTAGAAGTAAGCTCGGCCTGGACAGGCGTCCAGTGACGTCGAAGCCCCGAAATTGCCAGGGAAGTAAATATCACGTACTTTTTATTTTTAGTTTTCTCTGGCTATTTCGGAATATTTTGCTTTGTTTGTTGAAAGTAGTACGACCGTTGCGGTTCTAAGTAGCGTAAGTTGAACATGTTTAACACCTCAAGGTCGTTTCTGGGCCATAAGATTGCGATATGAATTTCGGGGAAGCTGAATTCCTCGCGAATTATATCTGCAACACTAGGTTATTCTTACACGTGATGAAAGTCAATGGATTAAGCTACAGATGCCACTTCTTCGTACTTTTACTTTCCATAGGGAAATTGCGGAACAAAAATATAAAAAGACTATTTTTTTTTAAACCGTTCTAACATATTTCTTTGAAAATATTTGATAAAATAAAAGTAAAAAAAAGTGGTGGTTGTAGATATGTTCTTATGCCTTTCCCGGTGGGAAAAGTCACTAATTTTACAGACAATATTTTTCTTCTAAACTGTCATGTGGCATGTGGCATGTGGCATGTGGCTTTTTCATTCTTTCTCGGTGGAGAAATTTTCTCTGATTTCAATAGTTGGGATTGGCTGTGAATGAGTGGTTTTTAGCTTATTCGCTCACTTATCGTACTGAAAATTACTGTCTTGTAGTACGTGATGTTTATGGAAATAGGCCTGCTCCTTAGTTCGATGTCAGTTAAACTGGTTTGTGTGTAGAATTTCGTGGCAAATATGTCTCCTAATAGACTGATTCTCTCGTATGGAATTGCTAGGTAGGCTATAGAAGGAACGTATTTGGTAATGTATTAGCATGCCTGAATCATTCTGGAAGCCGTGGGTTCGATCCGGTAGACAGCATTTGTGATGATTTTTTTTTACCCCAACGACGAATCATTACACAAGAGTGGCCGGCAACCTTTGCTGGCAGCAAACGGATAAACCGGGCCTACCAACTCATGCAGACAACGTTAGCCCCCAAAATAAAAGTACATACTAAAGAAGCGACAAATTAATTTACAGAAACAAAAGGTGTAACCGTCCCACGTGAACCCCAAATAACATACACTTCATGTTGGTCACTCCATCAGTAGACTGATCAAGTAAGTTGTCGGGGCCGAGGTGACTGAGCGGTTAGACTGCTCGCCTCCCACAAAGGCGAACCGAGTTCAATCCCCGGCCAGTTTAACTTCCGGATTTTCGCAAGTGGGAATCGTGCCGGAAGTTGCAGCTGGTCGGCTGGTTTTCTCGGGGATATCCAGTTTCCCTCGCCCTTTCATTCTGGCGCTGCTCCATTCTCACGTCATTTCACCCTCGTCGGCTCTCAAGATCACGTTGTTGAGCTGCCCAATTCTTTCAACTCAAGTAAGCATTCTCAGAAATACATGCGTCGTAGACAAGAACTAGGTTTCACCGTTATGTTCCGGTGAAACGGTCACTCGTGTATCCGATTGTTGCGTAACAGACGCCTCATGATTTATTCCTTTCGTCCAATGGGAGGACGAGTGTTGCGAAGCTGTAAAAACAGGAAGTGGTACGTGAATGGCTTACTCGGCATTCTCCGTCCGAAAGTATCGCCATAGCCTTCTCGGTTATGGATCCAGTGTGCCATGCGATTACTTTTCGTAATGCGCCCACACACTGGGGTTCCAAGCTTGTTACCGTATCACTGTGGTGGTCAGGTGTGGGGTTTTACGAGAAATATTAATTTGAGTTATCTTTAATTTTTTTTTGTACAAATTCCGTTTCGGAACGTGTTTCGAACTTCTGGCATTGCAGAGAATAAATAACAGCGTGTTTTTTTTTTTTTTTTTAATATTTAGATCTTCACAGCCTTAATTATTTCTCAACTGGTTGCTGCCCGGAATTAGCAAGCAATTATTCTTCGCGTGCGACTAGATAATTGATAGCAGCCAGATAATGCTGGTTTTAAATTATATACTAAGTTATGGACGTGTCTTCCGCAAGCAAGGGAAAAAATTAGAGAAAAACTGCATTATAAAAATTTATAACTAGGGCAGTGGCGTGTGGTGAAATGTTGCAAGGTAAGCTGGTGCTTGCTCAGTACTGTACACACTCGGCGGACGCAGCAGGAACCAGAAACAAGAGTGGAGCCGGGAGAAACTGAATGTATTGCGGCCACTCACGAGAGAGCGGCGAGGCACCTATTACACACGTGATGTGAAGTCAAATGCATTACTACGTTGAAGTGGCTGATGTATAAACTAGCAAACGATTAGGTGTAGCACAGAGCAAAACACGGCTTACCTTGCACCAGTTCACCACACGCCGCTGAACTAGGGACACCCGATTTTCGCGTAAAGTACATATTCCTGTGTGGCAATAATAAAAGGTTGTAGCTCATGTATTTTTCTATTAAAATAATTTATTTTTTACGTTCCCCGTTTAGTTGCGGGAGGTTAACCGGTGGTCGACTTGCATGCTAATTAACCTGAAATTATTGTATGTCTAAAAACTACTCGAGCGATTGTTGCCACAACCATTTATCAACATGTTTTACGGGTTATTTTAATGCCAATCCTCCCCCTCCCTTCACACAAGAATAAAAAGTGTCTACCGTGTTTCGTACGCTGTGGAGTCTTATAAGGCAAGGCAGATTGCGTACTGCCACGACACAGGGGAAATTGCTTGGCGGTTCCTTTGATGAGGGCGTTCCAATTTTCCTATTGGCTGCGCGAGACTCTTGGACGGACCTAAGTGTCCTTATTGAATGCTGCGTGCTGCGGAAGATTTCCTATTGGCTGAGCTGTCGGCTGGCAAGCAGTTGACCAGTCGACGGTCATGCCGCCGTGATAACCTGGCTGTCTTGTGATCGTCGTGGTTCACCAGGCGAGGGCGGGGTCTGTTCTGGATGGGCGACCGTACAAGGAACGCCACGCAGCCGAAGGCGCACATACAACACTATAGTCGGTTCATGACTGGAAGAGACTTTCTTGAAGCCCTGCTAAAAATCTACTTTCAAGCCCATTTCGTATCCTTCCGCCAAAGGTAAACAAACATTGCCATGTGGCAGTCACATGACAATGTTCACATTCCACTGTGTGTGTGTAACATGTGTTCGTACATGCACGTGCCCATTATAAAAGTCATGTATATATTATTAATGGATATTCCACAAGCGTAAAGTTTTTAATCTTGAGAATTTCACACAAAAGAATATTCGATGCCAGCGAAAAACATTTCATTCTATAAACCCAAAATGCTAGTATTTTGATGAATCGATAGTTGTTGTCTATTTACAATCGATTGTTAGTGACTTTCGATAAATTCCCGTACATCGAAGGCAAGATCATCAGTATTGATCGAAATTGCTACAGACGTTAAAATGGCGTGGTGGTTGAGTCGGATGTTTCGCGCAATTGTAAAACGTTATTTAAAAATGGTTGTGACGGTTTTCGACAGGACGGCAGTGTTTGCGAGTGAAGGATTCTACGTCTTCGACAATGTGAAAACAATTGCTATGTGCAAATACTGCAACGTTAGAATATAATGGCAAAGGAAAGACACGTGCACGAAACACACAAAAACAAAAGAAATTAGAACTGAAAGTGAGCACAAATTAAAATCATACGTTATTAAAAACCAAATAATAAAGAGCGGATATTAGTAAAACAAGACAAATAAATGAATTATTATAGGTTAAACGAGATAATCGCACAAATTCTCTGGCACGTGTGTCAACAACACAAGGACTACGAAGGTTAGTAAACAAATGGCCGCGTTACTTTAACCTTGAGCGTAATCTTGTGACTATGCAAGAAACGATGAAATCTAAATATGTTAGCATCACGTCATTAATAATTGGCATAATAAGATACAATTCTTTTCGACACCCATTTGTAAGCGATAAATTAACAATTACGTTAAAACTTTGGAACTATTTCCTCTCTTTGTGCTGGCAACCTAACGGCATAACTGTATCCGCGCTCGCCGCTGTTTGTAATGTTATATGCATGTCGCTAACGGCTAGGGTGTTTTTTCAAAGGTTGATTTTCAAAAGTTTCTTCCAGTCGTGAACCGACTGTAGGCAGGCCCACGAGTAGGACACTTAGCATAAGAAATGAGATTTATTATAATAGGGATGTTGTGGTTAACTTTCAAGCGTGACAGTAATGTAAATATGTACAAACTAATGCGAATACATAATTAAAAAGAGCATACCCGAAAATTAACTGAATGTAAATTAGAATCATTATTACTATTTAATTGTAAGTTAACACACCAGGTAATATAAATGCTTAATACTTATATTTCTGTGAAATAAATCTTCCATTTGAATGAATGGCACGCATCGANCACCAGGTAATATAAATGCTTAATACTTATATTTCTGTGAAATAAATCTTCCATTTGAATGAATGGCACGCATCGAAGTGTTATTTTATAATAAAAAAATGTTAATAAAACTAGCTGCATGTTCATTGGTAATTTATGTGTACAAAAGCAGGACGTTTCGCAGGACACTTGGCTAAAGGAGGACATTTCGTAACTTTGTTTGGCATTTCGCAGGACAACGCTTTAGAAAAAGGACTGCCCTGCTAAAAGCAGGACGTCTGGTAGCCCTGCATTGTTTTCATAAATAGGCCTGGAGGTGAGGTGGTGTCGACCAGGTACTCCGTCCAACCTGTCCAAGACCCGGGACACCAGACAATTCCTGCCCATTTTATTTATTTATTTATTGAAGCTGTTTACCAGGCACTGCTTGGCAAACGGCGTTCCAGCATGTTATTGGCCGGTGACGCCATTTTGCTGGCGTGTGCGACTGGAGTTCGCGTTGGACGGAACTATTTCTCTTCTGCATTCGCGAGTATTCTGCGGCTACGTCGTGGCGAGAAAACGGTGAATCCGAAATGACTGGAATCAATCGCCGCGACGTGAGAGTGGAGTGGCCGAGTGACCCTGGGGGTCGCGCTCGAGAGTTGCGACTCTGGCAGTTCGGAGAGAGAACCTTATCTCACTCATTTGTTCGCCGATACTACCAACTTTAGAACACGCGACAAACCAGCACGTTCTCTTTCTTTATGTTGGCACACAATGCTCGCGATACCTTCAGCGTGTATTATATTTGTTTTCCGTGGCCGGTCTGAGTTTTCTGGGAATGTTATTGATGGCGCCATTGCTAAGAAATTGTTTCACATCTAAAATGTGCATGCATTTGGCAGAAATTAAATTTAATTACTGCCGCTGAAGCGCTTATAACCCGTTTTAGGCTAATACTCGTCAGAATGCACATTGATGTATAACCCCCCCCCCCTTACCCCTTAACGTCCCACTCCAAGACCTTTGATTCCACAAGTTAATTCCACACACAACCCTAGAATGCAACGGTGCACATAATCTTGCACAATTCTAAAATTATATTGTAATGATAAAAATTATAATTTTACTACAGGTACTTTGTAAATTTCTTCAGCCAACGCCAATCTTATGGTATTTTTACTTTGTCCCTTTAGGAACATAATTTGAGCTTGTTGCCAACGTTGTACGATTTTTGAGCCACGTCCTCTAATAAAATGTTTTGGGAATGCAAGGATAGAGAAATGGACCAATTCAATTCATGTTGGAACGTGCCACGAGTACATTTCGCGAGAAAGTTATTTTCTTGTAAGATTTCAGTAGGAGGTGTATATTCCACAGAAAGTCCACTATCATCCATTCCACAGAGAAATTCCACGCAGTTTGGCGAGGGTGGTGTAGTGGTCAGACTACTCGGCTCCCAGATTTTCGCACGTGGGAATCATGCCGGAACTATGCCGCTTGTGTGACACACCGCCGTGCTGAATCGCCTCGCACAACGCTCAGTCCGAACTGACATCTGGTGTTCTTATTTCGATACGATATTTAACAGACATTGACTGCCTGCTAATAATGGCTCCGTGGTTAACAAATGATGTGTAAAAAAAGGATATAATAAAACATGGTGGTCGGATATGAGCTTGCCTGTTGACTATTCTGTTTGATTATTGAACTAGCCCTTCGAAAGAATAACGAATTGAGTTATTTTATTTTCATGAGTGATGTTTAAAAACTGTTAATTTTATGTCAAATGCAAGACTTGGACTACGATAGCCAGTATGTTATTGAATATTTAATGTTGTGGCAAATTTCATGAAAAATAAAGTTTGTCGGATAAACTGAACTCCAACAAAATCTTCTAATATTGGTTCCAACTTTCTTATCCGTACTCGTGCATTGCTTTCGACGAACCGCGGAGTATATCGTGCTCCTTAAAAAGTTTTCATAATAACTTACATTCGTCAAGTATTGTAATAATCTAATAATACTCGTAATATGTGCGGGGGGGTGATGGAGAGGTCGAGAAGTGTTGTGCCGTCACACTGGTCGGCGGGTTTTCTCGGGAGTCTCCCGTTTCCCCCCGCTCTCGCATTCCGTGCTATTGACCCTCGCCGGCCGCCTACAGCTCTCCACGCGACACAGCTTGGCAAGACTGTGTGGCGCGGACGACGATGGTCGTTTGGACCGCGCGCTCTGCCTTGCCCTTGAGCAGCCTTCACTGTGCCCGGCCTGCTAGTCGCCTCGTCTCGCCTCTCGCCATCTTGCCTGCTCGTCGTTCGCCTACAGCTGGCTTCCCACACGCCGCTCACGGTCAAGTCGGCACTTATTTCATTTGTTCATCCATCCATAAATAACAACGGACGTAGTTTTTCGAACATGTCAATCAGTCGCTCACATTGCATAAATCAAATAGGAATGAAAATCTTGTAATATTAGTTTAGTCAAATAAAAATATAAGGAATAAGTCCAATTTTTAAATGCCAAAATGTACAATAGAAAGTAATTTTGTACAAATCAAATTTCAAAATACCATACTGGATGTAGTCAAATACATTTTACCCCAGATAACAAAATAAAATTAAAATATGATACCCTAGTTCCTTTTTTTATCCCTCTACCACTTTTTAAAATTAATATTGTCATGCGAGTAATAAACACAGTATACGTTTCACTGGACTAGAAAGTTAACGTCTAGGGCTACAATAAAATATATTTATTGACTATTATTTTTAATGAGAGGGCTTCAAAAAGTGCTCACTTTACCTTGAACGGCCTATACCCGAAACTCGCTGTCCACCAGAAGCGTACACGCACACCATTTTTTTCGGAAAGGGCGATCGAAAATGCTGGGGACTTTTTTTGGGGAGAAGGAAACTGTTAATTAATTATTTTTTTTAATGGTGAGCCCCCCCAAATCACGTTTGCGCAATTGTGAACCCCTTCACAGTTCTGTGGACTATCCGGCATGCTTGTTATAGACCGTCCACTGTTAATTAAACATTTCTGAAATTAACCTTTGAAAAATGTCACTGCCCTACCTGTATATGTTTTAACGCAGACGTTGACTGGCATGTGCCTGGCAAAGTTGGTAACGACGCGACGGAAAGCAGTTCCTTTTTCTCAACATTGAATTAATAGAGTTAGGTAAACATTTGCGACTATTGAAATTATTTATTTCGCCCTCTGGTCATCTTAAGTGTAAGGATTAGCAAATTTGTAAAATATTTATTTTTCTAATAATTTCACGTATGAATAAATGGATCTGGTACATGACAATGTTAATATTTCTTATAGTGGAAGAAATACACATTGTTTATAAAGTTCGGTTGGAGAATAGGATGCGTCTGAGGGCAAGCCCTATAAGCCTTGGGTTCGAATGACGTATAAAAGGTGGCATGCATCACGTCTAAACAAGGTTGTCTGGTGCCATGGATGCAGTTTCAGCAATAAAGGTCAAGTTGGTAGGACACAGTGAACCAACGCAAAGCGGAAAGAGCGCTAGTAAAATCTTGCTACAGTCTCGGAGGTCGAAAGTTGATCAAGGGCGGAAGGAAGTAGGGTGAATGTTAGTATGCGGACATAGACTATTGTGAGTTTGACGCGAAATGAGTCTGGCTGCTACAGTTTATATCAACCAGCGTCGCATTGGTGTAGAGGAAAAGGGGATAGCTATCAAAATTAGACTTCCTAATGGTCATCCATGAAATTGGTCCGGGAGTTTCTCGGCTGGCAATTTGTTCTACTTCGGAGGTTAAAAGTTAGCAGTGATTAAACTTATGTCATTAAAAACATTATGCGTGTTCCTCTGTCACGAATTGTTATTATTTTTTTTGTTTTAAGACAAAATGTGTAAACAGGTTTATTAGACAAGCTTAATATTTTATTTAGCTGACACAACATTTTAATTATCAAAATTAAATTTATGTAATTATAGATTTTCCTCTTGTAGGGCCAGCAAGGCATTGAAGTTACTTTCCAATCCGACAATATCGTACGGCCATAAATATAGTCTATTCAAGGTTTCTTCACCGTTTTTTTTTAATCAAACCTGTGAGAAAACACCCCATATACGACGTGTTTTCTTGTTTCCGTAATGTGCCACATCACAAGCGTTTTATACGTAAGTTAATATAAAAACTTTTTTTTTGTTTAATTTGACTTTTCCTTATATTTTATTTATAAATTATTTTATTTTTCATTTATAACTAATATGAATAAATAAAGGGATACAATNCGACCCACTGGTGTAATATTTTTGAGCTTTGTATGGGGCGGAGGAATATCCTGGAAGTAGAACTTTTAGCAGGGCTTCAGAAAAGTTGGAATCCCGAAAATTCTGATTATCGGGGCAAACGATTGCACCGATCGCCCCCGCCTCCTTTCCCCCCTCATTTTCGTAGCCTACGGATCGTGGTGGCGCTGCGTCCGCCATTTTATCCTGACTACCTTGATATGGCAGTGCCGTCGCGATGGTGCGGTTATTTGCATCTCTTAATAACTTACTCCCAATATTTAGTAAACATTACGTACGAAACGAAGTGCAATCCATTCACTGTTACTTCCAACTTTCCTGAAGCCCTGTTCAAGTTCTACTTTCAGGATATTTCTCCTCCTCATGCAAACAAAGCTTAACTAAGTCTAGAAATAGAAAATACACCAACGGGACACCGCACCGCATTAGTGCGCAGCCACTTATCTTCTATATCTATACATACTTGCGGTGGTGTGCGATGCTAATCTATTATAAGAAGTTTCCCTGGCGTAGTCATTGTTAACGGTTGAACTACTATGTTATCTGGCTTTTTATACTTTTTCCTGACAATGTCTGCACTTGTTTCTCAATTTCAATGAGTGCAAGGTAAAAAAAACTTGTCATTGAATGTTGCTTGTGAATTAAATGGTAAAAACGCTTATTAGTATTTCTCTGTTATAGACAGATATATGCCACCGCGGAGGTTTTTTTTAGGTCTTTTTATTATACACAATTCTTTACTACATGATATTGTTCCATCTTTAACGATTTAGACAGCGTATTGCAAGAGAGCGCGCTGGCGGCAAACTTTGTTCCGGCTTGATTCACTATTATCGTCACTGCTTATTCCTTATGTTACTTTGCGTAACAAAATATATACTGAAACCTGGCCGGAGAACATAGCTATGAATTAAAAAAAAAAACACGTAAATCGGATACGTGGTTCTCGAGTGATAAGCGCACCAACAGACAGGCAGACAGAGAGACGTTGAGTTTTATAATATGTATAGAAGATTAACACTAAGTAAAATTCAACTTTATTTAAAAAAANTCCTTATGTTACTTTGCGTAACAAAATATATACTGAAACCTGGCCGGAGAACATAGCTATGAATTAAAAAAAAAACACGTAAATCGGATACGTGGTTCTCGAGTGATAAGCGCACCAACAGACAGGCAGACAGAGAGACGTTGAGTTTTATAATATGTATAGAAAATTAACACTAAGTAAAATTCAACTTTATTTAAAAAAAAAAAAACCTAAACAATAATTCTGTAGTCCACGCGAGCGGAGCCGCGGGCACAGCTAGTGTNAAAAAAAAAAACCTAAACAATAATTCTGTAGTCCACGCGAGCGGAGCCGCGGGCACAGCTAGTGTAAAATATTATTAAAGAATTATTTCTTACTAGGCATTACTAACACACTTATTTTCTCCCTGTTTTTAGTCATATTAAATATTAAATATATATTATAATTTATAGGTGAAATGTAAGGTAGATGTTCAATTTAACTAAAATAAGATACTTTTTCGTTACCAGAAGTATTTAACGATTATTTTACTTGACATATTTGGGAAAGAACCAAGTACGTCATACATGGGGTGATTTTTCAAATGTTTGGTTAAAAAAAGTGCGAAGGAACCGCGGATAGACCATACATCGCAACATTCCTGAAACCAGAATGTACTGATTTCAGTCTGTATTATCTCATTTGATGCTGGAAAAGTATACATAATGAGTTAATATTTATTACTAAGGCCACGCACAGAGTAGATTTAATGTTCTTACGTGCAAACTCACACATGCCCTTTAGCTATTGGCTGCGTGTCTGCGAGAGAACTCGTTTTCTGCTCGACTGGGCCAATCGGAAAAAAAGTCACTCCGACATTAGCTGGCTGGCAGACACCTAAGGCGCGTGCGAGTTGAAATTATCCAATTGCGGTATTGGTTCTGGACTGACGTGTTTTGGAGTACATGTAGTATTTATTACCGTTACAGATGCAACAAGAACAACATGGGCAAAGTATTGTATACTCGAGAATATGTCCGAACAGCCCTCGCACGGCACGTCACACTAGCACAGTGGCTGACGTAACGATTGCGCCCGCAGTTCGGGTGAAGCTGTGCGTCTGGGAGACGGGAAACGCACTTAGCATCACAAGAGGTGAGAGGGGTTAGGCGACTGCAATAATCTCCGTGCCGCGCCGATGGATCATCGTTCGACCGCCTTTACAACATGGAGTAGTTGGTGCAGTTTTATTTAGTTTTAATTTGTTTGTTTATTATCTGCGCAGTTAAGTCCACTCCGCAGCTTTACTGAGGCTATAAAGGGACAACTTATCGCATTGGTGTGCGATTAGCTTAATACTATTTTGCAAAAGAACAATTTCTTACTAGGCATTACACCAACACACCTATTATCCCTTTGGTTTTATTCGTATCAATTAAAAATAAAATGTTATAACATACATTTAAAATGTATGTTAAAAGTTCAATTTAACGAAAAATAAGATACCTTATGATAACAGACGAGTAAAACGATTGTTATGCATGACATTTAAGAAACAAACATGTGATACATAGGGTGATTTTTTCAAATGTTTGATTCAAAAAGTACGAACATGCCGCGAATAGACTATGCACGTAATTTGCTGGGCAAAGAAAATAGCACTGCTCTCGTTTTTTTTTTAAATGAAGTGTTCATTTTTCCAGTGGCAAAGAACTTTTTTTTAAGTCCTGAGTGAGGGGTAACCCTGAGTGGGCAAGGAAGAATTGTTATAATACGAGTATTTCCCGGCGCGTTGTTGGTAGTCGGCGCGTAATGAAGGAAGGCGGAACATGGCGTTATAGCGAGGAGCTGGAGCCGGGCGCCGCGCCCGGGAAGGGGACGAGGGGGGAGGGGAAGGAGGGAGATAAAGCGAGTAACTGGCGAGCCGTCATATTGATCGCCGGGGGTTTTTGAAACGGGCGGCGGGGCGCCGGCCATGTTTGCCCGCTCTCTCGCGCTACGAGCAGAGCTAGCGAGCGAGATGGCCTGGGAAACCGTGCAGCTGTCGGGTTGAAGCCAGCAGCCCTGGCCACTCCCCCCCTCTCTCTCCCTGCGTCGTCGTGGTAGCTGTTCGGAAACAGCGGCGGCTCGCGTTTTCCTCCCGACGTCGACGTTTATATCCCGGCCAGCCTGTCCCGTCTCGTCGCGACGCCAACCACGTAGCTGAGATCGCTCTCCAAGCGGGTACCCGCTCGCCTAGACAGGCTGGCATCCTGGGAGGCCCTCACTTGGAGCTCCCTGTACACTGTACTACTGAGATTATTCTTCAAATCACTCGCATCGTTACTAACGTACTGTTATTACGCTGTTCGCGGCAAACTGACCACTTTCGAGGCCCTAGTTACTTATTTCATTTCAGCCATATTTTTTTTATAGTTTAACCACTTTTTTTTAAAAATAAATATTGCCATGTAAGTAATACACACGGTGTGTATAGTCTACCGCACTCGTAAGTTAACGTCTTAAGACTAAAATAAAATATATTTATTGACTGCTATTCCAAATGAGAGGGCTTTCGAAAGTGCTCACTTTACCGTTAACAGCCTATATATAATGCTCCCCCCCCCCCAAGTGGCGGTTGAACTGCGTTGCAGTGTGTTTGAAATACACGCTTTTGCAGGAAGCTATTCAACGTGCGTCCAAATGTGCTGTTCTACGAATAGAACACACGCACTTAAGACGAGGCCTCTTTGAGTACTTTCAAAGCGCTGTATCTCAACATATACGTACAAAACTACCCGAGAGACCTGCGTCGAAACTTCCTACAGACTTTCCAGCAATTAAATAGTAGGGTGGCCGCTGAAAGTGCCACAGGCGCACGCAGACCGCGCGCTGGTTCGGAGCCCTGCTCTTAGCGGCTGTGGCGCTAATAATTGTTTGCTAAATGAAGTTATACCTGGTATTTTGGCTGGGGCAAGTATGTATTACAATTTGAGCCAAACACGAACTTTTATTACACGTAAATAAATGGCATTTCTCCATTTATCATCAGCTTAAAATCAAACGTCCTTGGAACATTCCTGCTCTTTACGTTTAATAATGTAAGAACACACTGACTGGCAGACAGTAAAGCTGGCAGCGAAAGACGAACAGCATATTATCCACGTCTTAACATATTTTAATAAGCGTGTTTCTTATGATAGTGAGCACCGAATTTAGAATTTTTATGTAGTTGCACTTGATCAGCTTGTGAATAAAGGCAATCTTAATGAAGTGTACACGCGGCGGAAGAATACAACTTGGCAGGAAAATAGATCCTTGAAGGGGTTTCTCGCATGCACTATTAACCCGCGAAAAGCCTGCATTATGGGAAG
>NQII01000493.1:1832298-1854959 GCA_002778355.1 Clitarchus hookeri
CGACAAAAACCACGATGACGCGTGTTGTTTCGTGGAAAACGTCTGCTGTGGTCCATTCACTGTTACTTCCAACTTTCCTGAAGTCCTGCTAATGCTTCACGTCCAGGATATTCCTCCGCCTTCAGAGGGACAACGCACCGCATTCGTGCACACACCGTGTAATATTTTGCATGAGAACTATTTATTACTATGCTTTACCAACACACCTATTTTCTCTCTGTTTTATTCATATGATAAACTAAACACTTGAGTTATGCTTAATATGAATAAAACCAAGAGGAAATATGTGTTTTGGTGATGCCCGGAAAGAAATATTTCTCGTCGTAAAATAATATAACGGTGAGTGCGCACGCATGCTGTGCGTTGTCCCTTGTGTGTAATTTTCTAGCCTCGGTTAAGCTCTTTTTGCAAGAGGCGGAGGAATATCCAGGAAATACAACTTTATCATTTTGGCGAGATTTTTTCACACAAATAAAAGCAAACCAGACAAAGAAAGTGTAATAACGGAAGAATTGTACAGCCCAAGTTATTTACTGTAAATTACGTGGCATAAAATATGTGTTAAAGCTGAATAATTCTTGGATATAGTTAATTAATTGCTAACCTGAGCCCTTGCCGCTATATAACTGCATCACGTGGAGCGTTATAAGTTCTTGCTTTCGTGAAATAGTACAGTCCGCTATGGAATATTTTCCGTCGATAGGCTTTCGAAACACAAACATTGTACATTTGTAACTGTTAAAGTTCACGCGCAGGTTGTACAAATGCAGTAATGGTTGAGTTTAGAGATTTGAGCGGCTCTTAACAGCGAGATATTGAGTGGCGATAAGGGTGAAATGAGGTGAGAATGAAGCAGCGCCGGAATGAAAGGGCGGGGGGAAACAGGAGATATTCGATAAAACCCGCCGGCCAGCGACTTCCGGCTCGATTCCCACTTGCGAATGCAGTAATGGGTTTGGGCTGGTTAATTGCGCCTGGTGTGAACTGAGCAGAACTTGAAAACAGTTCGCAAAGTTGTAATGGCTTATATTTTAATTATTTTAAACCTAATCGTGAAAGAAAACAATGCCCGCCAGTCAGCTGAAATGCTCGAAGGTGTAAAATAATTTAATTTGCAGCTGAGGTACAAACACAAAAATAACACATGAAGTGCAACACATTGTTTATTTACAACGTCGCCGCTCAATGCCTTTTTACAGCAATGTTGATAATAATTGCTCAAAATTGCTACCACCGACAGTAATGCAAGCTTGGTAGCGTCGGTGGAGTGATTGGCGAACAGATTCAAATACGCCGGGTATTTCACGCACGCCACCATTGTCAGCCAATCACGCCAGACTGTTGGTGGATGCATTTCCAGCAACTGTTTTAACATTTTCTGTACGGAATCACTCGTTTAAGTATGCTGCTAATGATCATTTTATGTTTCCGTTAACGTGTTATGTTTTTTGTGTTTGTGCCTCAACGCGTCAGTTCCGCCCATGTATTCCTATACAGTAATTGTTTGTTTTAGTGAGCTCTACCACCCATCAATGTTTGTCCCGTGATTTTAGAATCACTCNGTTCCGCCCATATATTCCTATACAGTAATTGTTTGTTTTAGTGAGCTCTACCACCCATCAATGTTTGTCCCGTGATTTTAGAATCACTCTGTATACTTGAAAATATCGGTTTAGCTCATCCCTAGCTGTTTGCATTAGTTTAATGCATAGTGTGTGTCTGAGAGTGGTCGCTGGCAGCTGCTATTGGCTGGCGGCGTGTTGGCATCGCCGCCCGCCCACCGTAATTGTCTGGCAGCCTGGTGGCTAATTGCCGCCTCGTGCTTTGCAGTGCCATTTACTTCCCGGTACTCTGCTCGACCGCTTTCCTTCTGCCGCCATTTGCCCACCCAAACGAAACTTCGGCCAGGGTCTAGATAACTGGAACTGGTTCGCGGCTGCCTTTGTAAAATGCCACTCCATGCCCGCAGCGGCATGAACCGCGTATCTCAGAAGTCATTATATACCTCGGAAACAGAATGTTCCTTTTTATCATAACTCTGTGTGTGTGCGTGCGTTCGTGTGTGTGTGTGCGTGTGTGTGTGTGTGTGTGAGAGAGAGTGTGTGTGTTTCGGAGATGTATTTGTGCGCAGTACAGGACGTACCTTGGTACTGACGTGTGAACGGGTTGATTATCAGATCCACATCAATATGCTGACCATGCAAGAACGAGTGTTTGTGGTAACGTGCAAGGTCAAAGACATGTCGTGCAAGAACATAAGAGACAACTTCCAGAGGAAGTTCCATAAAACGGGTCCAACAGACAAGGCCATCCGTGAATTAGTGACTATAAGTCAGTGTAAACACCTCCTTGATGTGCTTCTCGAGCCACTTCGCGTCTCTCCTGGGATTTTCGTGGGCGTTCATATAGTCTTGTCGTCAAGCACAGTTGCAGTTTGTTTAAATTTAGTCACTAATTCACGGGTTGAACCTGTTTTGTACCTCTCAAAGGCGTATCTAATGTTCGTGTACTTAATGCCTTTGATCTGGCGTGTCACCGCTAACGCACGTTTTGCATGGTCGGCATCGCGAGTGGATCTGTAAATGAAAACGTTCGCACATCAACATCAAGGAACGTCCTGCACTGCGCACACATACATACATCTACGAAACACACACACACACGTCGTTATGATACAAAGTATCATCCTGTCTCCGAGGTAGATAGTGACTTTAGAGACACGCGGTATTTTAAAGTAAACATTAAGTGGCATGGCCATAGAAGAGAAGACTGTACTAATGGCCGTGAGTTGTCGCACGTACTGACCGATTCAGTGCGTGCAGTAGCAGCATAGCGCTGTACCAAAACGATGTGATTTTGCTTTGTTTGTGTAGGAGTGATACAAATTACTACGGCTGTAGAACACATGCGTTCATTGCATCATAAACTGAAGATAAGGTAGACCCATTTCCCGTCCTCTCGGCATGTACCCAACATCGACCTATGCCACACTACTCACGTGATCGGCAGTGACGAACGTGTTTGTTTATGTCTTACTTTTCAAAAGAAAAGCACTTTTGTCATTCTGTACATCGGAGGTAAAGGGCACTATGCCACAAATATGAAAATTTACAGGAGTGTGGTTTACCTCGATACTATGATGGCACATAGCGCCCTTTCCCACTGGCTAAATTTCTTATTATTCCATATATAGTCTATTCACGGTTTCTTCACACTTTTTTAATTAAACCATTGAAAAACTACCCCATGTCTGACGTGTTTAGTTATTTTTTTAACATGTCATTCATCACAAGCGTTTTATACCTCTGTTAACATAACATTATCTTATTTTTCATTAAAACTGTAGTTTAACTATATTTTCTTTATAATTTATAATATTTCATTTATAATAAATATGAAAGAAAACAGTGAGAAAACACGTGTGTTGGTAGCGTCCAGTAAGAAATAGTTATCATGCAAAATATTATTACAACAGTGTGCGCACTAATTCGGTGCGTTGTCGTTTGGTGTAATTTTCTAGACTTAGTAAAGCTTAGTTTGCACGAGGCGGAGGAATATCCTGGAAGTAGAACTTTAGCAGGGCTTCAGAAAAGTGTGAAGTAACCGTGAATGGATTATAGTATATAGTGCTTTGTAACCCGGAATTAACGCGGAAAATACAATAAGACAATGTCAAAACCTCTGTTTTGTAAAATATACATAGTGCCCTTTACCTCCGATGTACAAAATATGAATGCGTATCAGATTTTGACGATGCTTAACTGCTGGTTTTTTTTTTTTTAATCGCCGGTAAAGGTTGAACTGAGGTTGAACTGGAGCAGGTACGGAACATTACAGTGTAGGGGAAACCTACCGGTTACCTACCTCTGTTACCCACGTGCGGAATTACAGGTTTGTCTCCACCGGGAATCGAGACCCTGTGGTCTGACTGCTTCACAGACCCCCCCCCCCCCCCCCCCCCCNNNCAACATATCAGGACTAATGGCGAGGACGAAATGTGTGGCTGGAGGTCAGAGCAGCAGGGCGCGACATCGATCCCCGGTAGTGCTGATGGCCGCCTCGTACCACCTACCACCTCCCACCTCCCCTGTCTCGCCCTTCCACGTGCGAGAAGTACTTTACCCCGCCCACTGCTGCGTCCTCCCTCCTCATCCTACTAACACCGCCGTGCCATTCACGTACCCTGCCGAATATAGCCATCCACTCGCGTGCACACACTGTATTCTTCCGCCAAACGCAAAATTAAAGTTGCCGCAAGGACTTGATCACTTTATTCGTGTGATGGACAAGCGAAACTGTCGAATTATTAGAATAGTTAATATGTTAAATTTTCCTGTATTGGCTACCAAAAAACTGCAGCATTCCAGTTGTCGTGTTTAGCATTACATTGTATAGCTGTAGCACGCGCTGTTACAGGGGCCGGCCTGCCTGGCACTCGAACTGCAGTGCAGTGTGTTAGAAATCCAGGTTTTTTTTAAAAGAAACTATTAAACGTTTGTCCAACGTGCTAGTCTACGAAAAGAACGCACACTTCAGACTATGCCCGTCGGTTACTTCCAACGTGTCGCGCACATTACAAACACCATTTCCGAGCACTCGAACGTAGCTAAAAACGCCTTTCCCAAAGCGCCGTATCTCAAGTTATACGCGTTGTATACACACAGAAGTAATCGAGGAGGACGCATTGAATCTTGCTGCAGACTTTCCGCCAATAAAATTATGGGGTCACCGCTGAAAGTCCCATAAATGCACGCAGCACGACGAGAACACTGCACGCCAATTCAGAGGCCTGCGCGTAGAGGCGATGGCGCACTTGTAGCGCGTGGCAGTGTCGCCCTTATCGCTCCCACGCTTCTTGGTCTCATATGCGGAATAAAGCTCCAGTCAGGCGGGCCCCTTAAAGGGGAATTAATTCTCATTTTCGATTTGTTTTTTTTTTCTCTCACTTCAACTTAAACTCTACTTTATAGATCGTTGTAACTTGATCAATGGCGTTCCCGCCCCCGCCAGACAATAACTGCACATTTGCAGTGTTAACATTATTTAGTAAAAATTATTCAACCCTACAATGCTGTTTACAAAACTCGACATTATAAATGCAATAAATTCGCTTTGCCTTCGAGCTTTGGTAAATATGCTTATTTTAGTTAAATACATATTTAGTTTATTTTCCACTCTGGTGCGAATAACAAAGTTTATTGTTTACGTAGGTTCAAACATAATACAGATAGGAAGATTTTAAGAATTATATTTATTTTATGAAAATTCGGTGCACATGCAACACCAGTGCTACCTGATGGCGAAAATTTGTATTTGCCAAACTAATAGCATTGAGCTTCCCAACCTGAGTAAAATAAACCTTAGCTAAACAAAATGGGTACTTCCAAAATGTAGCAAGAAAAAAAAAATCCAAATTGTTTGAGGCAGAACTACCAGTGAATTTAATTTCCTCGCGATCCAAGTTCCCTAATTTTCGCACGTGGGAATCCCATCGCTGGTCGGCGGGTTTTCTGGGTGATCTCCCGTTTCCCCCGCTCTTGCATTCCGGTGCCGCTCCATTCTTTACTTCACCCTCTTTCGACTCTCAGGACCTCGATGTTAAGAGCCGTCCACATCTCTTAACCCCACTCCAAAATATTTTTTTTTTCCTTCAAGTTTTACGTCTATAGGTTTGATCGAAGGTTATCTCGTAGGAAAAAACAGTGATATAACGGAATCCGTACAAAATTACACAAAATTATGTCGAGAAGTCCTCTACGCGATGTCGGGATTTGATTGTGAACGTCCGGTCAGGCAGTTCGTTTACGACGAAGAGTTGTAAAAGAGACGCAAAGTTCCAGGTGGAATCGGCGCTTTCCTCACCAAACCTCCCCTCCTGGTGGCCGATACCTATTAAAAGGTCATACCAGGAGCGCTTATTTCTACTGTACGTTAACTCCCGCAAACAAAAACTAGATCAGGCTCTTTTGTTTCGCAGGGAACTTTGAGTCCGTCATACTGGTCCGAAAAGAATTTAAAAACACAAAAGCTAAATACTTTCAACATAATGCATTTGAACACTACCGCGCTCGCGCTTGTCCTACACACGAAAAGTTAAGTATGACGGCATTCCCTTGGCTAGTACAAGAGATTCAAGGTGGATGTGAAGCGCGCGCCTCGGCGTTGTCGCAGCGGGCGACAGGCGCAGTTGTCGGGTTGTAGCTCGCGGGAGCGTGGGACGAGGCCGAGATCCGGCCCGGTGCGCCGTGGGGCGAAGTCTGCTCGCAGCGTCGGCGTTATCGCTGTTAGGCCAGCGCCCCTGGATACCTTCCTCCTCACGTTCTCCACAAGGCCCCGGAGGTTACCTTCCCCTCGTTTCTGCTATTCTCGGTTATCTCGGCACTTTTCAAAGCCCTGCTTAACATCTACTTGAGTGCACGGCGTGTGTGTTCCTCTGCGATACGTAAAAATTTAACATTGGCGTGGGCCTTGTCACTCTATTCGTGCTTCNTAAAAATTTAACATTGGCGTGGGCCTTGTCACTCTATTCGTGCTTCGGTCAAGTGAAACTGAGGAATCATTAGAAAAGTAAATGTTTTATCGATGTTGTAATTGTAATGCTTGTGTGCATTAAAAGACGGAAAGAAAAAGAAACCATCTCAGTATTTACAAATGTTAAACCCACAGAAGGAACTTACTCTTCCTCGGTCGTTACCAACTTTACTGGACTCACGACAGCCAGCGTGCCCGTTGAAATATGTGCATGTAAGGTCAGTGACGTTTTCCTAAGGTTGATTTGAAAAAAAGTGCTCAATTAACTGTGAACAGTCTTTAACACATACGCGTCTAGACATTTTCACTAACGTGTAAAAAAAGGGGGAGGGGGAGGGGCTACTAACTTCAAAGTAATGTAGATTAAAATGAGAATTATATACATGTATATATGCGCATACGTGATTTTTGAGTATCACTAAAACTCTTTAGAACTCCCCTTGCCTGCAGTTCAGGTAGAATAATATATTTAAAAAAATGTTGAAATGATGCGGACTGCGCAACAACAATGTCACTCTATTCCCGGTCAATCTGGCCATGAACGTACGATGTTTAGAGACGCGAGTACTTATGTGGGGATAAAAAGTTTGCAATTGCCTGTTACGAAAATAATGTTTACAGACGTGATTTACATATTTGCTGTACTGGGTAAAATGGCGAAGAAATGTCTTTCAAGTAAAAATCTAACGAAACAAAACCTCTGATACACTAAATTAAACAAATCATGAAATGCCAAATACAGTTATAGATTACGCTGTCTTGAAAACATCTACAGTAAATCATTCGTGTTCTGTAAATTATTTCTCATTATTTCCCGCAAACTAATCTATTGTTCTCATAATTATCGTCATGGATTTTACAACAAATCTCAAATGGGTACGGGCTCTCGTACAAAGGTTTATCCCCCTTGTTTACGACAGAAGTACTCTGTCGGCGGTAAATAAGTTAGCGGAATTGCCGTATTGAATGTCTACATGNGGGGGGGGGGGATTGTCTAAAAGACCCACTGTGCAAAGCCGTACACAGGACGTATCTAAAATGCACGTCAAAACTACGGGTACTTATGCACGACATGTCGAGGAGGCAGAAATGTTGATGAATATAGGGTCCGAAAATGCTTGTGTTTATTGTCGGAAGCGTTACAGTGTACGATGAGAGGCGTTAGATCCCGGTTATGTGGAATGCCGTATCGGCGATCGTGTGCACGGTTTGCAACACACGTAGTGTGAGTGTATGCGAGCGGTATTTGTAGCTCTGAATGTATTGTGTACTGCGGCGTTACGCAGAATAGTGCACGCAGTTCACCAACGCCTGCACCACCACACGGCGCCTGTTAATGTTACCGTGTGCGCGCGCGCGTTTTCCACTGTTACGATGTCGAGGGCTCTGGTATGGTTTATTTTGCACGGTGCCGATACGCGATTCCACATAACAGGGATCCAGTGTCTCACTGTACACGGCAACGGCTCTAGCAATAAACACGCATTCCCGGGCCGGATCTATGTTTCAATGACGTTTCTCTCTTCTACATGTCCTGCGTACGTCCCGACAGTTCATCAGACGCCACTATTTCTAAGTAAATTTCTGTATTTGGGAAACCCTTCCGGCGGCACTTATTCTGTGTGACATAGGAAGGGGCATAACAAAAATAAATATAGCCGGTGCTCTTGTTACTACTGCAATTAAATTTCAGTAGCTCGGATTCGTACGCAATCACAGAAGTAAATTTCACAGACAAATATATAAAGTCCATTCTACGTTTCTTCCAACTTTCTTGAAGCCCTGCTAAGTTCAACGTTCATGNTTCACAGACAAATATATAAAGTCCATTCTACGTTTCTTCCAACTTTCTTGAAGCCCTGCTAAGTTCAACGTTCATACTATTCCTCTGCCTCGTGCAGTCAAAGAAAGTTTACTAGGCCTAGAAAATTACACCAAAGGGACAACGCAACCGCACTTGTGCGCACTCAGTTTAATAATATTTTGCACGAGGACTATTTCTTACTAGGCATTATCAACACACCTATTGTATCTCTGTTTTTTACTCATATTAATTATAAATAAAATATTGTAAGTTATATATAACATATAAGTGAAATTCAAATTCAACCAACAATAAAATACGTGTATGTTAACGTAAGTAAAAAATGCTCGTGTTACACGACATATTTAAGAAACAACCAAACACGTTATAAACGAGGTTATTTTTTTTACAGGTTTGATTCAAAAAGTGCGAAGATACCGCAAATATAAAATAACAGAAGTTTGCAACGTATTTCAATTGCATTAAATATGGAGCAGAACTTTCCTAACCACACAAAGTATTTCAACCTTTGCATCAGGACTGTCGACATCGCAGTGCTAATGTGTAATGGATTGGTGGTGTTACAGACGCCTTGTAAATGAACGTCACGAACCCTTGTCTATTCTCTTTTTCTAACCGCTCGGTTCTATTCCTTCTGTCGTTAGGCTACAGCCATGCTTAAATTTATCCGCATATGCCTTTTCTCGATTTTTGTATATACTCTACCTGCTACTTGTAGATGGTTCTTTCCGAGAACGTAGGCAGGATCGGACAGCAATTCAACAACCATCATTGATTCTGTGCCTTATCGTGTAAGTGCTGTGTATGTGTGTGTGTGTGNTACAGTAAGAGCCGGTACTCAGTGGAGCAGCGTGTGTTTATCTTTCATACTTACTGGGAAACGGATCCCATAAAGGCCTGATAACGATGATCTATTGCTCAGATTGGTGACCGAAAATCTCCTGCACAGTTGTTCATCCGATATTTGGTGAAGAAACTGGAGACCAAGAGTACCGTCGTTGGAGGTTCATGAGGAAGGACGCCCGAAACAGCCAGACGCAAAGGTACAGGAAGCGAGAAACATACTGCTGGCCCCACCAAATAAGTCGTTGCGTAGACTGTCGCAGGAAATGGGAATTTCCACAAGCACGTGTCAACGAGCAGCCAAGATAACAAAGATGCATGCGTATCGTGTTATTGCTGAGAAACAACAGCAACCTCCCGACAAAGCGAAACGAGTCAATTTGGTTCCAGCAGTTTGTCATAGTACATACGGGAATACTTGACTACGCCTGGTTTTCCGACGAAGCGTGGTTCCATCTCAGTAGGGTCGCTAATTTCCAGAATACCCGACTTTGGACTACGTGGAATCCTCACACGGTGTGTAAAACCACTCTTCATAATTACAAAATTGACGTTTTATCAAGGCTCCGCATCTACATGGGAATACCCCACGAATCTTTGAATGAATCGGATGACGTGGAACTCCATACGGGCTATTTTCAGCAGGATAGCGCCAGTTTCCACACTTCGAATGCCAGCGTGAGGGACACTGTCCCATTCTTTGAAGATCGTGTCATTTGCAAAGGACGTTGGCCACCCAGATCGCCTGACCTTACCCCATATAATTTCTTCCTATGGGACATACTAAAAGGGAAAGTCTATCGCAACAAGGTACGGACTATCATGGAATTGCAAGACAGTATTCGGCAGTAAAATGACGCTGTGAGTCTGTATGTGTTGGTGGCTATCTTCCGTAACATGGAGAGGCGTGTGCAAGCATGCATTGATGCTAATGGCGACCACTTCCAACACTTACAATGACGTCACTATGCTTCTCATACACCAAGGCATGTTCGTAAAACATTTAATTACATCATGACTAAGAGTTTGATATTTATGCGCGAACATGAAGGGCCGAGAGTGAGTGAAACATTCTGTATATCGGTGACTGTTTACATTTATATGTGAGCAGATACGGATAGGTTGTTTTTTTGGAAGTTTCATCTCAAAATTGCTATGTAAAGTCTGTTCGTGGTTTCCTCACACTTTTTTAAATCAAACCTTTGGAAAATCACCCCATGAATGACGTACGTGGTTTTTTTCCTCTCGTAAATATGCCACGCATTACAAGTGTTTTATACTTGTGTTAACATAAAAGTACCATATTTTTTATTAAATTCAACTTTTACAAAATTGTATATATAAATGAAGATATCTCATTTATAATTAATATAAATAAATACAGGGAGAAAATAGGTGTGTGGTAATGCTTAGTATTAAATAGTTCTTGTGTAAAACATTATTACAAAGAGTGCAAACCAAAAACGGTGCGCTGTCCCTTTGGTGTAATGTTACAGACTCGTTTACGCTTTGTTCGCACGAGGCGGAGGAATATTCCGGAAGTAGAACATAAGCAGGGCTTCATAAAATTTTGAAGTAACATGATGGCTTATAAACGGCGTCGCCAGGTGATTTGGCCTGCAATGGACGAGCTGTGTCCAGATACGTGCACAGAAGGCGCTGGAAGAGCCGGAGCGTGCGAGTTGTCCTATTGTGACACGCAGCTCCGCTGGGCCGGCCGCCACATATGATATTTGCGGAACGGCGCGACCGTAGAAGGGGTGTTGGGGGGTAAACACCACGATGCTAGGAGGGCCTAGACAGGGGGGGAGGGGGTTCTAGTGTGTTGCCCCCGCGCCACCTGCTACCGCGGTGGCCCTGCCTGTTTGCCGTCCCTCCGAGGTGTCAAACACGCGCTTTAAACACCCCGCCACGTCGCCTGCCTGCCTGCCTGCCTGCTCGCTCGCCTGCGTGCAATCGATTTTAACAGCGCGGCGGACGGCACGAGAAAGACCGCTGGATGGTTGAGGGGGGTGGGGAGGGCGCCCTCGCTGCTTCTCTCCTCCCCTCGTCAAACACCGCCGCTTGCCCCGTCACTTCTTTTCTTTGTTTGGCGGGCGGCGCGCAGCCCTGGCTCTCGGCCCCGGCACGCCCAGCGCTCGGCGTCGTCCGCACTGCAGCCAGCTTGCCTGCTCTCTCTCTCACTCTCTGCCTGTCGCCCCGGCGAGAAACTGCCACTGACGTCACCGACCTGCGAGGCCGCCTCCTCGCCCTCTGCCCCGATAACGCCGCCGTGCTCTGGGGGGACAACCCGCCGCGCCGTGCATGCCACCGCCAATACTCGGGATGACGTGCAGGGCCAAGTGTCACCTCGAGAGCTCGGAAGACCCCGAGAAAAACCCCATGACGGCCACCTCCACGTGCGAGAATCTCGAGGGAACTTGAACCCGGAAGTAGCACTTAACACTCGGCCACGCCCGTTGTAGTTATTATAACCTTTGGACAGAGCAGCGGCTGTGAGATGCACTCTAAGTTCACATCGACGCAGTCAGCAAAGTTCCCCCACGTGCGAAAAATGGGGCCCGGTGGGGAGGCCTACGACCACCCACTTCATTGATTAGCAGTCGCCGGTGCCTCTGCTTTTGCAGCCTTGACGGCGGGGGGTCGCTTACACGCCACCCTAGCCCTGCTCTATTATTACCAAAGGCACATCAGTGTCGTATGTGTGAGGGGCGTCGATCCTAGGTACCCAAAGTGAGTCGCCAACTGAAAGAGCAGTCGTAGCGTTACTAGTTTAGCGATAAGCTGATCAAGGGGCATGTTCACGCCTATAAATTGAAATTTGACCGGCATTCTAAAACTGTTTCTCAAGTGTCCAAGAGCAATGTGCAAAATGTATGTTAAGTTCACAATGTCAAAAACGTACCGAACAAAAATATAGGTGCAAGAGAAACCCTTACCCTCTCCCCCTTTACACCTTTTTCGCTAATTTAGCATTAAGCTCTTACGCTGATAATATAAGACTATATTATAAGGACGACATACTGTATGCACAGGACGCTACATCTGCCGTAGGATTTAACTTTACGACCCTACATTACGGCAAAGTTTCCAGAATATTTCTGCGAAGGTAGTAATTTATCCCACCGACATTCGGAAAATGCCGTTTCGATACATTTTTAAGGCCACGTCAAGTGGAAATGAAACTAGCGTTATAGTCGTGGTGCGTAACTTTATCTTTTTGGAAAGTCGAAAAAAGATAAATAGAGGTTCGCCGTTCGTAATCTTATATGTCAGGTTTTGTTTCGTATGCGCACGGCGGTTATCGTTCATGAAGACGAGAGCACGTTTGATAATTGTGTAAAGGACTAGGTTATCGATTCTCTTCTCTCCCACGCGCATCGCAACGGCCCTCGTGAAGTGTGTGGAACGGGAGGAGATAAAAACAGTAATTATTTGCCCAATTAGGACTGTTATGTATAAGCAAAAAACTGTTATTGCGACTGTTTCAATTAAGATGTTTATCTGTGCTCGACGAAACATAAAATACCCAAGTACTCTGGCATGCGCACTTATTCTAAACCTGGTTTTTTTTTCTTCTGAAAGTTTGCAAAGGATTTTTGCAAAGCAGTATTGCTTCAATCTAAATTTTTGTCTGTCACATAACTCCAGTATACTTTTTAACGATAATGGCCGTAATGGAATCAGGATGGCGCGATTTACAAAAATCTTGGGCACGATTCTGGGCGGGGCCAAATTCGTATCTTTGTGAGTGAGGGAAAAGTGGCGGACGTTGTAGTTGGCCAACTGGTTTTCTCGGGGTACTCCCTTTTACCCCCCCGCCATTGCATTGCTGAACCATCTATCTACACCTCGGTGCTAAAGACATGAAATGCTACGCCCCGTCCAATGTCCCACTTGTTTTCAACGGTAACAACTGTAATAGTATTTATTAGAGATTTTTTTTTCGGTTGCCCCCGAACGGTAACACAAGCCTTATTAGGGAGACACTAGACAGTATTGCATTTTCCCTAACCTTCCATAATCTACAAAATAAGCGGGAGTTACTTCTTGGGAAGAGGGAAGAGAGAGGGGATCTACAGAGGCAGTATTTTGCGATTGGGGTCAAAAAGCAATCCCTGAGCGAGTGGGACTTGAACCCGCGACGTCCTTATTACCACACGCTCCTGACTGAACGGTTATTAATTTCTTTCGTGATCGCGCTGTCACGGATAGCAGCGTGCCCGGGTCAGCAGGAAGGAGATAGGACACGCGAATGCTGCTAATGAGGTAGTTTGAAGCCACGCAGTGACGTCGTGAAAATGGCCGAACACTCGTGGGAAGGCTCGTCTGCCGAGTTACGATGTTGTACACTTCCGAAAAAGTTACAAAATTGACATTGAAAAGTTTGCTATTGAATCATTTTAACATGTTTGGGTGTGCGGCTATAACGGAGTGGAAAATGAACTGTAATGATGCATTGAGTTGTTAATATGTTTCATTCGCAAAGTATTTTTCCGACGCTACGGTATCTGGAAACGAATACAGCGACTCATCACACAAAACTGATAACAAAAAAAAAATGCCACTACGCGTTTTTCTCGCACTGAAACGCAAAACAGTGACATGGCGGTTTTTTTTCACTTTTTAAACAAAATCATCAAAAATTACTTTTAAAATTTTCCTTGGAAGTTTTTAATTTTTGAAAGAAGCTGTGGCATTTTAATTAACGTGGTCGGCGTATAAAATCCACTTTTTAAATTTCGTAACTCAAACATGTACAAGTTCAAATTGTTGGACGCGTTTTAACTGCAAAATAGTTGTAAAAGTTGGAATCTAAATTGCATTGCAGAATCATCAATGAGGTAATTCTCGTTAATGTTAATCTTCCTTTTTCGGGCACTATTGTTGCACATCTGTTGCAGTTGCAAATGTATAACATCAAGTCCGCAAGGAAGGAGTTTGAAAATCCTAAAGCCCTACCGTGTGTACGGCCGTAATTGAATCATGTTTAATTTGCAAACATAAAGACCGGCCAAGCCAACTCGAATTTCGCAGATTTTGGAAATTACTCTCCCCCCCCCCNGGTGCCTTTTATTTTTCGAGCCGGCGGAGCAAAAATTAATTTTCTGCTCCACCCACCTGGCTTGCAAAGCCGGGTTTACGCAGTTCTCGGTGTGTGGTCCTTCCACTGCGATCTAAATTTGTTATTTATGGCTCCAAACGTCTGTTTATTGCCTATTGTGTGCAAACACAGTCCTGGATTTTTGCTTATTTACGCTGTCCTTAATGTAATTTTGGCGCTGTTGTTTTTCAAGTGCGATGGCGTGATTTGAATTACTTTCGGAATTCAATTTGTGCATCCTCCAACGCCTGCTCGTTTCTTTGCCTCTCCTCTTTATTTGTCGCAGTTCTTCGTTTCCTTTGTCTTTGTGGCGACTTCTTTATTTCGTACCGATCGTTGTATGGGTCTAATAGTCTGCAGGCCTAACTTAGATTGCGTCCAAATTTATTCATGAGTTGATTTTGTTCACGTGTATTGGCTCCCTGCTCCAAAACACAAAAACAGTGGTATTTCGGTAATTCGGTCGTCGGAATATCTTTTAGTTTAATTTCTTTTCGTGTCACTTGTGAGCGTAAAGANAGTGGTATTTCGGTAATTCGGTCGTCGGAATATCTTTTAGTTTAATTTCTTTTCGTGTCACTTGTGAGCGTAAAGAAAAGGTAGAAGCTATTTCAGATGTGCTCAAGAAGTTACCCGTCAATCAACTTCAGTTTAGGATCATGAGATTATCGGAAAACTCCACGGAATTGAGGTGTAGCAGTGGTGTAGTGGTTAGACTACTCGCTTCCCACCAAGGCGAACCGGTTTCGATTCCCTGCGGGGTCGCCCCCGGATTTTCGCTTGTAGGGATCGTGCCTGACGATGCCGCTGGCCGGCGGGTTTTCTCGGCGATTTCCCGCTGCTCCATACCCACCTCGTTTCACCCTCATCGGCCATCAAGACCTAGATGTTAAGGTGGCCGCCTGGTTCAAGGAATTTTGCACGTCTGAGGCCTAGAAGCGTGGGAGCGCTAGGGGCGACCAAGGCATGCGCATCAACTCTCTCATCGCCTCTACGCGCAAAGCAGTAAACTGGCGTGTAGTCTTGCCGTCGATAACGCGCCTCTATGAGACTTTCAGCGGAGACCCTACCATTTTATGACGTAAAAACAAAGGCTTGATGCACGTCCCTATTCCTTTTTAAATATTTTGTGTCGGAATATCCTTGCCTAAAAATGACCCGTGAAAACAACCGTTCAAGCCATTTCCACTATCACAAAAACATGCTTGAGAGAGAAATGAAGGAACTGGAAAACGTATTCAGACGCGTAACGTTTCTTAAATGCTATTCGTAAGCAGACCTCATTCAGACACGTTGGACGGTTTCTTAATAAAACGTTTTCTGCTGGAGCTCTGCATGCCGTTCGGCGGCCTACCCAGGCGGCCAGTACTGCGATACGAGCATGACCTTGAATTGGAGCCGCGCATACACGTGGCTGGGCTGACTGGCATGGGCGAGTGTTTCCGGGCGGTAATCAGTATATCTTACGACACCAATGTGCTAGCGCGCTGATTTCGATGCCAAAACGAACATCTCGTTCAGATTTCTCGATTTAAGCCATAAAAGCTAAGTATCCATTTCGTCACTTCTATTTCGTTCTTATGTCCCAAAGAAAATACTACCTACCTGCTNGATTTCGTTCTTATGTCCCAAAGAAAATACTACCTACCTGCTAACGCAGACGTAGATGGTCTATTCTCGGTCTATTCACACTTTTTGAATCAGACCTTTAACATATCACCCCACGTATGACGTGTTTTATTGTTTCCAAAATATTTCATGTGTCACAAGCGTTTTATACTTCTGTTAACATAAACGTTCCTTATTCTTGGTTGAATTGAANTCCAAAATATTTCATGTGTCACAAGCGTTTTATACTTCTGTTAACATAAACGTTCCTTATTCTTGGTTGAATTGAACTTTTACTGAAATTTTCATTATAAATTATAATACTTCGTTTACAACTAATATCAATTAAGAAAAAGAGAAAATATGCGTTGGTTAATGCTCAGTAAGAAAGAGTTTCTTATGCAAAATATTATTACACAGAGTGCGTGCGAATGCGGTGTGTTGGCCCTCTGGCGTAATTTTCTAAACTTTGGTTGCATGAGGCGGAGGAATATCGTGGAAGTAGAACTTTAACAGGGCTTCGGAAAAGTTGGAAGTAACCGAGAATTGACTATACACGTGAAACCCACGACCTCGTCCCCAACACACTCACTACCTGATTTTCTTATTCATTTATAAATTATTGTTTGTAGCCCATCGTGTACCTCTCCACAATATGGGAACAGTCCCAAGGACCTACATGACTCGTGTTTACTGGCTGCAACTGTGATGCAGCGTTCATGTTCTAGTTGGAATATTGGGCGAACTAAATGGTTACGTGACCGGATTTCGTGTGTTAAAATAATGACTTATTATTTTAACACGCCGTTTTTTTTAATATAACGAAATTTAATGCATACTAAACCACGAAATAACGAAATCTTCAAATCATCGCCGTATTTGGCAATTTAAGGATATGGGCAAGAATGTTTTATGATCAGAAATTATTTCACGTCGTAAGGACTAGTGAAGATATCTATAAAGTAATAGTAATAATTATTTCCTTCTAAAATACCAGCGTTGCGATTATAATTTTCAATTGTAGTGACGAACTTTTATTTCGGGGATTAGGCATACACAAAAAAAATTGCTTGTATTTAGTTATTGCGTTCCCCAAATAATACTTTTTTCCCCGTTTTTTAGTCATTATCATTTCAACTTGTTTATAGAACGAGAATTGCCGAGGGGAACCGAACCTGAACCTCTCAAATCGAACGCAGTCAGACAAAATGGTTGCAAACTAACTGTTTATTTAGCATGTCAGTTCTTTTTTTTTTCNCTCTCAAATCGAACGCAGTCAGACAAAATGGTTGCAAACTAACTGTTTATTTAGCATGTCAGTTCTTTTTTTTTTCGCTTGTTATTTCAGTGGATATCACTAGATAAATTTTGACGGTTGAACTGGTCACACAAACTAGCGNGCTTGTTATTTCAGTGGATATCACTAGATAAATTTTGACGGTTGAACTGGTCACACAAACTAGCGCGGAAATGCATGATGACAGACTTCCGGCGGCAACTTCAAATCTGTGTTATTGCTGTAACTGTCAGGAAAAGAATTTACACACACATACACATAATAAAATTTTTATATATACACATTTACTTTGTATGCAGAGAATTTCCGACCTCGGGGGCACAAGTCATTNACACATAATAAAATTTTTATATATACACATTTACTTTGTATGCAGAGAATTTCCGACCTCGGGGGCACAAGTCATTTCGCGAAATAAATAGATTAATTAATAAAAAATATAATGTGCCCGGCTAAAAAGCCGTACAAAACGCCATAACATTCGATTGTACGAAAATAAACACGAGCACAGCAACAAATAAATAAACAATTTCTGGTTACCAAATCGTGTTATCTACCCCCTGACTACGGTAGCAAAATGCTGTAAACACCGGCAAACTGTTAACAGGGCGTTTAGAAACAGCAGAGTAATCATGATCGCCGAATTACCTAGTTTACGGAATTTGCTACAGATTCAACGGTGAACATTCATCTAATGTAAAACCCCGCAATGCTTTAGACATGGTTTTCCTATTGCAATGCCAATGATTCTGTATATAATGGTAAACTGAGCACTTGGAAAAACCCTGCTTAGGATCTACTTGTATGCACATTGTGTATTCTTCCACCATATGCAGAATTAATATTGACATGGGCCTCATAAATATATTAATGCGTCGGACAAGTGGAACTGTGAAATTATTAAAGAAGTAAATATTTAACAAATTTGCTAATTATTACACGTACATGTTTCAGAAAAAACAGAAAGCAAAGGAAATAATTTTAATATTTACATATGTCTGCATTATACTTTGAATCCAACGGAAGTGCTTCTCCTCCGTTACCAACTTTACTGGGTGTTTACCAGTCAGGGTCGGGGGAAGTGAAATTTTCCAGAGGTTGGTATTTAAGGTGCTCAATTTACCGTGAACAGTGTATACCGGCGTTGGAAGTCGGTAGTCTGTTTTACGTAGTACGTCGACGGGCGGGCGGCGCGAGAATGGGAAATGGGTTGGCGGTGCGGTCTAAATATAAGCAGATCGCTCGACAAGTAGGAGATGTGGGCGACCGCAGCCCTGCTATTTCTGACTGCGGCCGTGGAAGACGTTCGCCGGCAGTGCATTCCATTACCGCTAGGTGTCGCTTGGCCACGCGCGCCTGCTTACCTGTCGCAATCATGCGCCCAAACTGCCGGATCGCCGCTTTACATCACCGGAGCAAGCTCCTCAGCGCAGGGGTAGTACAAGCCCCGTTNTGCGCCCAAACTGCCGGATCGCCGCTTTACATCACCGGAGCAAGCTCCTCAGCGCAGGGGTAGTACAAGCCCCGTGAGGGGCCCTTGTCCACCGCTAATTCTATTTTTCGTTTGAGTTTCAGGATCCACTGGGGATCTGGATTCGGGGGGGACCTGCCCAATTGCGCTCTCCCCCCACCAGAGTGATGCGCAAGTGTTACTCTGGTTAGACCCAGCGCCCATCGAAAGAAAGTTCCCGCCCCCTCTCTACTAGCACTTTCATCCCATCATAATAAAGAGCATGATGATAATGCATGAAGCAATTTTTAATTCTTTCCTGTCGAAAGGGGTTTTTTACGGTGACTATGTCGGTTTTTTCCCTTTCCCTTCTAACTATAGTTTAGCTATAAGTACACTTAGGGAGGTTGTCATGGCCACAATCTGGCCATGGCAGCCCAATCCCTCTTTGCCGTGATGCATGTCTCCTTTCATGACACTCCCTTCCTTGTAGACGTATGGGGCTTAGCCCTGAGACGCACTTAACTCCCGTCCCTACCGCGGGCTCATATAACACTTAGTTTTAGAGTAGTTATATAAAAAAAACTCGCCCTTGTCCACCCAGGTGTCTTGCATTTGAAACGAGGCGGTAAAGAGAAGCTAACCCCATCCCACCGCCTCGCCCATAAAATTGTAGTCACGAGTCTAGCTCGTTTTGATTAAACTGCCGGACCCATGCTTGAGTGGGCCGTGTGTATAAGAGTTACCACCCCCCTCCCTTTTTCACCTAGAGAAAGTTTTGTTATTATTTCCACTTGAAAATAAATTGTGCCGACTGCCAGGACGTCTTGAGGTGGTTCCCAATTGAATAAATTATGACTTAAAGGAAGTTGCCTACGTGACACACTTCAAATGCTTTGTAGTAATTGAAATCCGAGTTTTTTTTTTTCCATTCGTGGAACAGCTGAACGTGTTTCTCATTATACCGATCGATGTACGATAAGATAAAACACTTTCAAACGAGGTACGAATAAATGCTCTCAATGCATCGTGTGTTTCGTTACAGGGACCTGCGTTGATGTTTGCATCAGACGTCCCATAGGCACTCGCAGCATGGTCGCTGCCGCTGAATTTTCACGCTAAATATAAAATATAGTTATTTATTTTTGTCGGTACTTTGAATAACAGTTACTTTTCTCGGTTTTTTTTATAACACCGACTCTGAAATAAATATTACAAAAAAATGGTTGCCTGTAAAGTCGGTTTTACGGGCGAAGATTTTACGTGACAACGTAGTGCTGCGCGCGCGGCAGACCGATCATAGTTGAGTGGGAGAGAGACGCAAGGCATTCGGCGGGCCTCTCTCTCGTTCGGTGACTCATCGTAACGTTACCGAGCGTTACACTTTTTCATAAGTGACTCCCAGCCGNGACTGCCAGGACGTCTTGAGGTGGTTCCCAATTGAATAAATTATGACTTAAAGGAAGTTGCCTACGTGACACACTTCAAATGCTTTGTAGTAATTGAAATCCGAGTTTTTTTTTTCCATTCGTGGAACAGCTGAACGTGTTTCTCATTATACCGATCGATGTACGATAAGATAAAACACTTTCAAACGAGGTACGAATAAATGCTCTCAATGCATCGTGTGTTTCGAAATATACCGTTGCGAAACCGTTACAGGGACCTGCGTTGATGTTTGCATCAGACGTCCCATAGGCACTCGCAGCATGGTCGCTGCCGCTGAATTTTCACGCTAAATATAAAATATAGTTATTTATTTTTGTCGGTACTTTGAATAACAGTTACTTTTCTCTGTTTTTTTTATAACACCGATTCTGAAATAAATATTACAAAATATACCAAATATAAGCGGAAGCTTATCATTTAACGAAAAAATGAAAGCACGTTAATGTTAACGGACGTATAAAACGCTCGTGACACAAGATTTATTTAGGCAACAGTAAAACCCGCGATAAGTGATTTTTCGAAGGTGTTATTCAGAAAAAACGTATAAAGATACCACGAAGACATTATACCAGACTTGGGACTCTGAACTCGTCGTATCAGATACGGGCATACCTTCACGCAACGAGAATTCGTAATGAATAAAACAACGTGCCAGTGTTTCACTGTTTTTTTTTCCTTTGGGTGGGAAATAAAATGTAAATAACAGCAGCAGACGTTTTTCAGTAGATAGGGTAAATTTGTTCTTTAAGTCAGGAAAAAATATTTAAGGGTCTTACTTCGTAACGTGGTCTATTCAAATGGCTAGTTGAAACACTGATATATGCAGGCCTACGAGCACGTGAAACAGTAACACGGAACACGTCAACTGAGTTGTACACGTGTGTGGAAGCCAGTGTAAGAAAAAAAATGCTATATACTTAACGGTTTGGGCCAACATTAACTAACATTTCATGTACATTACCTTTAGTCATGAAAAATTTCGAGGCTGAAATGGATGTACATAAAATAAATTCATTAAAATTATTTGTAAACATTTTACTAATTGGTTATTACATACAATTATGATGGTCTTGCTTCATGAAGGTTATTTTGCTCAATGTGCTTTCTGAACCATCCAGAATTAGAACACGCTCTAATTCCGATTATAAATGAGATTAATAGTTTTTTTTTTTTTTTTTTTCAGTGTTTCCAAATATATGATTTTTCTTTCATACGCTGCTTAAATGGATCTGTTTAAAGACGTCAGGGGCGTATTAGAGTTCGTGAGGAATAGAGGTATTAGTAAAAATAAAATAACTAAATTTGATTCTTAATTTATTCACAGCTGTTATTTATAGCATTAAACTCCATATCTCTCAATTTAAAGTCCTTACGACTGTGTATATTGGTTACAGTCGCTTAATTCACACGCAGTACTTACACATATTCAATCTGCCTATTGCCATAATTCCAAAGGTTTGACACACACTGGGTTCAACAGTCCTGCCCGTGCCGATNCAGTCACTGTGCCGATGCTCGCAGTCTGCAGACTTGACTCTCGCCGCTCTGCTGGCTCGTCGCCTGTCGCTTCGCTGCCTTCGTACGCCCGTCTCTTAAGGCCCTTGCAATCCCTTCGGCTTGGAGGCCCTCGCGCCTTAAGTAGTCCCGCTGGTCCGACCTGGAAGGTTCGCCGCACTCAGAGTCTCGACGAGAGGCAGTGGTAATGACGGGAACATTCTTTCATCGATAACCATGGAAATTTTAATTAAAATCAGCAGAAGGACGCACACGCGGCGGCTCGCCTCTGTAAATCGCCGCGCGCTTGTCGTGTTATCGCTCTGCACGCAGCACACTGTTTCGCTCGCTCGAGCGGGACGGAGCAAGGGGGAGCGAAACAGACCAGCAACGTGCAACACTACTTTTCTGATAATTTTGGTGGCGTGTGTACTAATTTCGAACGAGTTCTGCGTGTTGTACAGTCGACTGCAGTGCCCAGTCGTGAGTCACGCCACTCCCGGAGGTGAGGCGTGGACACAGGTGTAGGTCGTAGACTGAAGATGAAGTAGACTGCTTACTAGTCCTCTGCGCGTTGACCTACCCCAAAGTCACGCGGCGAACGTGTTTGTTTATAGCTTCATTTTTAAATAACAATACTTTTACCGATTTAAATTTAATCAAACTGCATTACAAATTGGTTAGAGAAAGTGCATATAAAAACATCTCAAAGCACTTGTTTGCTAAACATCTTTCTAACTTCTAATCCAATCCAAGCCGTTTTTTGCTAAACCGTAATGGCAAAAAAACAGTTCATTGTTGTGGCACGGGGGTTGGTTGTGCGCAGCCAGCGAGATCGCTCTACCTCGTCTTTAGTCTATGGTGTAGGTAGGTACAGTAGGTATGTGCGCCCGACAAGCAGCTCGCGTGCGTGCGTGCGTGTGTGTGTGTGTGTGTGTCGGGCAGCGGGCGGTCTTCGTGCACGCTCGATGAGAACTGAAAATAGCCGCGCGCTTTCAACACGGCTGTACCGTTCTGCCAACGAGACACGTCGTCGTTGCATTGTCGCCTTGCGTAACTC
>NQII01000493.1:1862570-1878517 GCA_002778355.1 Clitarchus hookeri
GAGCGGGAATGATTGGGTGAAGAGGGAAATGAGTTACGGTGAAAAGGGGGATGGTGCGTAATAATCAGTATAAACGCTACCTAGCCGAACCGGTTGGTCGAAAACGCGTATTTATTCATTCGCGGGCACTGCACATTATGTTTGTCGAAGGACGCGAAATATATGGATGACCAGGCGTTAAAATGAGTTTAAATTATGGTTAGCGGACCGTTGTATATCGGGAAATTGAGCGGTGTTTTGCTGCTTCATGTAGTTCGCAGTTGGGTACATTGGCAGTCCTGCACTGCCTGCGAATTGTGTATCGTATTGTTTATTTATATATTAACGTCTTAAAGGCGTAGTTAAGGCACAGTCACCTTATCTTTCACTGGACCCATTACATATCCACTTTCACTTGCTAGAAATTCAAACATTGAAATTACATATTAAAACTTGTAAGTATGCAACTTAATACTAAACAAACGAAACTTACAATTTAATTACTCTCTAACTCATTCACTTACACACTGATTAATCCTTCACACGTGCACACATGCATTACACAACTTTAATTTTAATTAAGTTTAATTCAGAGAGAAAATACGGATGTATTATGTATATAAACGTGGAAGTACCCTGAGAAAACCTCCATACTTTGTTCGCGCCAGCAAAAACCCGGAGAAAATATAAAAACCCGCAGATACCGTCAACAATGCATATTTTACAGGATGATTCTAAAATCATGGGACAAACATTGAGGGGTGTTAGAACTCACTAAAACAAACAATTATTGTATAGGAATATATGGGCGGGAGTGACGCGTTGAGGCACAAACACAAAAACATAGCACATTAACCGAAACATAAAATGTTCATCAGCAGCATACTTAACGAGTGATTCCGTACAGAAAATGTTAAACCAGTTCCTGGAAATGCATCCACCAACAGTCACGCATGCTTGGCCACCTCTACACATGGCGTGATTGGCTGACAATGGTGGCGTGCGTGAAATACCCGGCGTATTTGAATCTGTTCGCCAATCACTCCACCGACGCTACCAAGCTTGCATTACTGTCGGTGGTAGCAATTTTGAGCAATTATTATAAACATTGCTGTAAAAATGCATTTAGCGGCGACGTTGTAAATAAACAATGTGTTGCATTTCATGTGTTATTTTTGTGTTTGTGCCTCAACGCGTCACTTCCGCCCATATGTTCCTATACAATAATTGTTTGTTTTAGTGAGCTCTACCACCCCTCAATGTTTGTCCCATGATTTTAGAATCATACTGTATATGCATATTATATGCTAATGTAAAAACTATGCCTAAAGCTTTATTATACTGGAATATAAATATATGTTAGTGCATAGGCGGCGGTATCTACGGGTTTTATATTTTCCCCGGGGACCTTGCTGGTGTGAACAGAGAATGAGAGTTTTCTGAGGGTGGTCCCACGCTGTTTTTAAATATATATAATAAGTTCGTATTTTCTCTGTGAATTAAACTGGTAAAATTTTTCCTATGTACGACCGCTCCTCCATTCTGAGTGATGAGTGANAGTTCGTATTTTCTCTCTGAATTAAACTGGTAAAATTTTTCCTATGTACGACCGCTCCTCCATTCTGAGTGATGAGGTGACATATTCTCGGCCGACAATTTCCTAGATCCTCGATATCTTCCACTGGAAAACTGGTGGGTTGAACTGCGTTTCCGACGCTAACTCGAGAAAATTAAAAAAAAATTTCTCGCGTCGGTTACTCTTCGTCTTTGATCTGCGCTGATTAACATTGGTATTCAGCTATTTTTTTTTAAAGCACGAAAATATCGTGGCGGGCAACNATCCTCGATATCTTCCACTGGAAAACTGGTGGGTTGAACTGCGTTTCCGACGCTAACTCGAGAAAATTAAAAAAAATTTTCTCGCGTCGGTTACTCTTCGTCTTTGATCTGCGCTGATTAACATTGGTATTCAGCAATTTTTTTTTAAAGCACGAAAATATCGTGGCGGGCAACCCGCCTACACCAGTACATTTTTTTTCAGTGACTTTCCATTTTCTAGGTGGTGTACAAGCAGAAGTTATAATAAAAATGTAAAGTTTTGAGTCTTTTGAAACGGAGCAAGTTGTTGGGGCAAACGGAAACGAGTAAGGACTCGGCCAAGAAACCATCCCGGCATTCACCTGGAATGATTAATAAAAAATAAAAATAAAAAACAGCTGAACTAATCGAGACCGAGTCTCATTGTGCATGGGTCTCCCCTGGTGTTGACTTGTGTGTGCAGATAAAAATCTGTGTTTATTATCGTATGAATTAAAGTTGGCGTGTGTGAGGAATGAAACATGCTGCTGGAGCGACAAGCCTCCCCCCGGCGGTCAGTGCGCTAGGGCAAAGTCCAATTCAACTCCTGGTGCAGCGCGGCTGGCCGTGTGCGCGAGCTCAGATTACGACTGCACGTGTCTCTCGTTTACTTCTGTAATGAGACTTAAGACCACTTCTTTAAGTACGCTTTTCTCGTAATAGTTTTTAATGTGCCTATCAGTCTCGCCTGCAATTGCGATATTTCGGGCTTTGTGTGTGTGTAGGTGTGTGTTTTATGTATGAGCAAGTGGAGAATGACCCTCCCCCCCTCCATTTCTTAGTTTCACAGTATCACGATGTATGTTTGGTTTCGCCAGAATTTAAAAAAATAAAATTTAATTTTTTTACAAAAAAAAAACAAAGGTAGAGTTTGAGCAAGAATTGATTTACAAAAAAAATCTGGTACATGGAATTAATTTTTTACATTCGAAAGGGATTAACATAACTCGAAAATTTCATGGTCTCTGTAATGCACTGGCAGCAATATGCTCTTAATTTTTTTTCGCACTTGTGAAGTCTTTCTTTGTGTGTTTCGACGAGGTTGAAGGGTGGAGAATGAGAGCTGTATGCGCGTGTCTTTGCTGGGATTCGTATTGTGGTATAAATCTGCATGATTGACCAGCATCTCGGGAATAAAACTATGTTTTATTTCGCATAATTCATTAAGAGTGAATACTATTGACAGCTGCTGGTGTAGAGGCCACACAACACATAGTCACATGTCACTCTTTCGGCTAGTCACATAGCAGTGTGTTTGTGACTAAACGGTGTTGGAAATGGAAAAGAGAGGACTGGGGTATTTTACCGCGGATCGGATATATCCCATAATGCAATGAGCGCACACGAAGTAAGAAAATACTGAAATCTGAAATTTTGTTTGCCTTTTTTTTGTTGTGATTTTGTACTTGTGGTGGATGTACCTTTACGCTACCGTCTCCTCACGGTATATAATTTTTTTCTTGCAAAANAATACTCATATTTTGGGTTTATGTAATGAAATGTTTTTCGCTTGCATCACATATTCTTTTGTGTGAAATTCTCAATATTAAAAACTTTATGCTTGTAGAATATCCATTACTAATATATACATTACTTTTATGATGGCATGCACGTACATGCAACTCATGTACACACACAGTGGAATGTAAACATTGCATGTAAACATTGCCATGTGACTGCTACATAGCAATGTTTGTTTACCCTTTGGCAGAAGGATACGAAAGGGCTTGAAAGTAGATCTTTAGCAGGGCTTCAAGAAAGTCTCTTCCAGTCATGAACCGACTATAGCAGTGTGTTTGTGACTAAACGGTGTTGGAAATGGAAAAGAGAGGACTGGGGTATTTTACCGCGGATCGGATATATCTCATAATGCAATGAGCGCACACGAATGTAAGAAAATACTGAAATCTGAAATTTTGTTTGCCTTTTTTTTGTTGTGATTTTGTACTTGTGATTTTGTACTTGTGGTGGATGTACCTTTACGCTACCGTCTCCTCACGGTATATAATTTTTTTCTTGCAAAANTTGTGATTTTGTACTTGTGGTGGATGTACCTTTACGCTACCGTCTCCTCACGGTATATAATTTTTTTCTTGCAAAACTTACTATACGTGCATTATTTATGCATATAAAAAGTTTTATATGCTGTCAATGGGTGCTAGAAAAACCGCCGAACGTGAAATAACCATACGGATATTTTTTCCCGCTTCCTAAATTTGCTAATGTACTGATTTTAAACTTGCGAGGAAATGTTGTTAATGTTGAGCGTCTATGCCTAGGCGAGGGGGAAAGCACGAGCTAATTCCCTATTCATATCGCATACCGAGGGGATAGCGAAGTGGTTTTTAACTCTGTTTTTGGATTTTTCGTGTAATGATTACTCTATAGAAAGCTACATAACGCATCCGCACACTGCACATTATTTTTTCCAACATGAATTTTAAACAAATGTTTTGCTGAGGTGGGTAAGCATGTTGTTTAGAGGGGAAGGGGCACTTGGTGATAGATTTTTAGTTTATATTTACTCCGAAACACGCTGTTTGTATGCTTCTTTCTCGTGGCGTATATTTACAGTATGAGGTTTCACAGTATTTTTCTTTATCTCGCCTTTAGATTCGAATACTTTCCTTTCGTTGAATGGGGTCGATTTTGCAAAGCTGCGTTCTAGTTATACATTAAATTTTATTGGTGGCGTGTTTATGTGGAGAGCCAACAGCTATGTTTTGCCCTATTCGAGCTAAAAATGTGCAAACATCCTTCGAATACCCGCTCTCGTGGATGCATACGTATTTAAACACTGTTGGAATGCAGTTTGGACCTCCACGAATCCATTGTCATTAACCAACCCAGACCTTGCCACGTTCCTTGTGCATGATGGTTGCTGGTACGATGGTGGATACTGATCCTGAACCCCTGGTTTTGTGGGAATTACACTCGTACTCTGCGGTGAAGGAGACTGTACACGGCGGATTTTGGCAGGTGAAGGTCCAACATCTACGCAGGTTTTTTGCATGCCTCTGCAAGTTATCGCCCCCTAGCAAATGCCATGCCACAGTTTCCACACTTATATGCCACTCTATCTGCATTATTCGAACATCCATACTTTTCGNAATGCCATGCCACAGTTTCCACACTTATATGCCACTCTATCTGCATTATTCGAACATCCATACTTTTCGTGTCTTAGAGCACATTTGGTGAATAGAAACGAAGTGTTACAGTAGCGGCGCGGGTACTGAGGTTACGTCATTGCAAATTAGATNGAGCACATTTGGTGAATAGAAACGAAGTGTTACAGTAGCGGCGCGGGTACTGAGGTTACGTCATTGCAAATTAGATCGATGCTAAATTTACAAATAAAAAAAAACTAAGTCCTAGTACCGTATTTTATGAGGTCACATATTCCTCCAGACACTAGCTGGCCCGAACCGACACTCCAAATTTGAGCAGATGGTTAATTTCGCGGGAATATATATATGTATGCGTATTACGTGCACGTTTGATAATATCCTACGATCTGATGGAATTAAATATCTGAACTTACCAGTCAGAATGCTAGAAGACGAGGGGTGAGAGAGCGATCTATCACCTCTGGAATCANGGGTGAGAGAGCGATCTATCACCTCTGGAATCAGACCGAGAAACTGTGCCGAGGGTCTACATTGCTCCCACGAAATACTTTCCCCACACTAGCGCGCTCTGGGGGACTGCTGAAAACAAGAGCGGTAGTGATGAGGGATTGAGCGATGGTGAATAATTGGTCTGACTTTAGTGGTGGCGTGAGGGGTAACAAAATAAATACTCAATTTCAATGGCATTTTAACTATCATTAAAACGAAAAATGTTTTTGGTCGCTCTAAATCAAGGATCTTAATATAAAAAAAATCGATTTAATAATTTATGCTTGTTGGTATACTACTCATTGGAAAAATTGTTTTTTTAAAATAGGAATGAAAAATTACAGATTTTCCTATGACTATAAATATGAGTGCCGACAGCTCACTTGCTGCTAAATCCTCAAAAATGAGCGGGTACGGGAAGCTCAAATGGCAATGAAATCAAGAAATTAATGCCGCCTATTTGCTGAAAATAGAATCTTAACATGGAGGGTGCTGACAGTACCACCTATACATAAAAAAATTTATCATATATGGCTGCCGCCTTGTGGCTAAATCGACAACTCGCCTGGTGGTAAATTAATACACTAGCGCGACCTATGTGATGGAAACATATTAAATCCAATATGGCAGTCGAACGAAGGTGAGAGACAAAGTCCAGTAATGTATAAACAAATGACAAACGAAAAAACCAAGATGGCGAACTGTGGCTGTGACGCCTACCAAGATGGCGGACTGCACCGACCAAGATGGTGGACTGCACCTACCAAGATGACGGAATGAGTATTGGCGGAGGAAGTTGAGGGGACCTCCGGAAATTTAAGTTTTTTTTAAATAAAATTTAATTTAATAAGTTTTAATAATTTTTTGTAATTATTTTGGGTCAAAGGTTGTCGAAGTCAAAAGTTAATGTCACCTGGATCCAACATGGCGGACAAGATGGTCGCCGTGGAACCAGAATTACAGAGCATGAAAAGCTCGGACGCTGCGAGCCTCTGTCCCCTTGTGCCAAAATTACCTTTTCTCCTCTACTCGGCACGATTTTTGAGTTTCACAGTTTTTAATTACTTTTAATTATTAGCCAAAATTATATACAAAAATAATATCTAGTGTTCCTTACTATACAAATGAATAGTATTCAGATTTTAGGTGGAAATGATTGACTCAGAAGGTTAATTTTTACCATCATGAAATTTCAGTTTTTTTATATAACAAAATGACCGTTTTTAGTAGAATTACCTTGCTTCTTGCTTGAGAGAAGTAAACGTTCTGAACATTTCATTTTAGACAGATTACATTTGCAACACAGTGGAGAGGATGTTGAATAATTTTAATTTCTTTACAACTATCGGTTTAAAAGTTAATCAAAATAATAAACTCTCAAAGGCCTTGAAAAACAACAGAACATTTTCTTTTTCAAAAAGACGGGCTGCTGCAATGCCTGCAGCGCCGGTGTTTTTTTTTTTTTGTTAAATTTTATTTTAGTTAAAATAAAAAGTAGTCAATTCTACTTTTGTGCTAACCATATGGGGGAAAAATTTCTCATCTCCCCTCGTTGGGTGATAATCGCACATTGCCTTCATAACGTCAGTCGTTTTGCCAATCCCTCCTTCGTCATCCTCCTTTTTGAAGAAATGGAAACGTTCGAGAGATAATGTATTTCACTTCCCCTTTACTCTGGCATCGCTTGAAAATAGAAGTCAACTGCCACCAAATTTAATAAGACTTGCAAAATCCGGTGGGAATCAAACTACGGAAGAGACTGAGCACAACACGAGGGAACTGCTGGCACGGGTTTTCTCTGTTCTTAACTGGCGCCCAGCATTCTTTCCTTTCATGGATAACATTTAAATCGCTGTTACAGATAAGAATGTAATTCTTTGCTCTGAAAGATTACACACGCCTAGAGCTTTTGTATTACCAACGTCAGCAAAATAACATGCACCATATATTTGCATTGAGCATGGACTCATGATAGGCGAGTATAAGAGAAGGCTTACACGCCTTAACATCCCCGTTCTCAAAACCTAAATAAATAAATAATTTAATTAAATAGGACGTTGCTTTGCCCTGTGACAAAAATTGCACAGTCCATTCGCGGATACTTCCAACTTTTTAGAAGCCCGGCTTAAGTTCTACATCTAGGACGTTCCTCCGCCTCGTGCAAACAAAAGCTTATCAGAGTCTAGAAAACCACACCAAAAGGACAACGCACCATATCCTTGCGCATTCACCTCAATATTATTTTGCGAAATAACTATTTCTTGCTAGTCATTACTAACACATCTTTTTTCTCTCTGCTTTTATTAATACTAATTATAAATTAAGTACTTTAATTTATAGATAAATTTTGAGTAAAAGTTCAATTTAACCTCAAATAAGATACTTGTATGTTAATAGAAGTATGAAATACTTGTGATACGTAACGTATTTAGGAACAACCAAGAAAGTCTTACATGAATTAATTTTTCAAAGGTTTGATTTAAAAAGTTCGAAGAAACCGTTAATAGACAATAGCACATAAATGATCGTTTCGAAATACTAATTAAAATACTATACAGATCCTCTTTTGTCTTTACGTTACTACGCGGCATCATTCCATTCAATCGAGGAAATTAACGTAAATGAGAGTTGACATTGTTTTCACTAAAAACTGTTTGGAAGAAGCAAGTAGAAAATTCCTTGGGTCATATCCGATCTTCAGACAAGATACAGGATGACTGCAATTTTGTTACTAAATATCACAAAATATTACATTAGGCCCAGTAGAAGAATGCTCATCAACCTGGTAAAAAACTGTGCTATTGAGAAAGTATATTTATTTTCCTTTCGTTGTTACCGTTGCCCGCATTCCCTCTAATGTTTGCGACTTTTATGTTTTAATGTCCTGATCGTAACGTGCGAGACAAGGGCTCCTGTCTGGCGTTTGAGCTGCGATTTTTTTTTAAACACAGGTTTCAAAAGAAGNTCGTAACGTGCGAGACAAGGGCTCCTGTCTGGCGTTTGAGCTGCGATTTTTTTTTAAACACAGGTTTCAAAAGAAGCTGGCAGGCATCCAAAGTTATTTTCAGCCGACTCGTCAATAAAACGCTTGATACGGCTCGTGTTTCGCACGCATTTTTTGTGCTGTCCAGCATTAAAAAAAAACAACTGTTTTTTAACCAGAGATATTTGTAAACATGTGCCAAACTCTATAATCGACTGTATCGAACCTTAGAGGTTCTACTGAAAATCGTAGGGTAGCTGGAAGTGCATGACAGTGTCGCCCTTACGTGTGGGTCCGTAACGATGAGTGAAGAGATTTGGATGGCTCTTGAACACAGAGGTCTTGAGAGCCAATGCAAGGGCGGGAGAAACTGGAGAGCCCCGAGAAAACCCGCCGACCAGCGACATCGTACGGCACGATTCCCACATGCGAAAACCCCGGGGGGCGACACCGCCGGGAATCGAACCCGGTTCGCCTAGGGGGGGGGGTAGGCGTGAAGTCTAACCACTGCACCACCGCGGCTCCTTTCGAGGAAGTGTGCTAAGCTATACTCCATGCCCTGCCAGTCCGACCTCCCGTGGCGCAGTCGGGTTGATACGCCACCCGTCTGGTTCTGGGTTAGAATCTCAGATATGGGTTTTAATTTAAGTCAGGAAGCTGTGCCTTGATAAGTCTTCAGGCGTAAGCGGGGGACGTTAATAAAAAACTATACGATACAATACACTGCCAGGTTTCGGAGAAGGAATGTAAATCCGAAACGCGAGGGATCAACCTACCTTGAAATCCTGAGCGAGCAACGCGCGTGAAGCTTGTTTATGCTATTTTACATCCCCGTCGCAATGCTGTCCTACAACCAGACTTGACCTTACGGCGTTAACATCCTTTTTACTCGATGGTGAGGGAGGGGGAGGGGCTCCTTAAACGCGCTCGGCAGTAACTTATGAACATGGTTTTATTTTATTCATGTCGAAACTCGATGCGAATTCGTGCATTTCAGATGCCACTCGAGCTGCGATAAAGACGAATTTAGATTAAGTAGTTGAGCCGCACGCAGTAGATAGGAACGCAGTTTGGATGTTGGTGGCGGAGTGCTGATAACAGCCTGTTGGCCTACGAGGGGAAGAGGGAAGGCTTGGCGACTACGCCCATGTTGACACGCGGTTATAGCATTTCCTCGCTTCCTTGAATTTGTTATCGGTCGCGGGCCGTGTAGGGTTCCTTTTTGGAAGACATAATGCGTGCTATCAATTTGAAAGGTTATATTTTCCATTCATTATTTCTTTCAACTTTTCGGAAGCCCTGCTAAAGTTCTACTTTCAGGCTATTCCTCCGCCTCGTGCAAATAAAGCTTTAAGTCTAGATAATTACATCAAATGAACAACGCGCCGCATTTGTGCGCACTCAGTTTAACAGTATTTTGCAAGAGAACTACTAGGCATTACCAACACACCTATGTTTTTTCCTTCATATTAATTGTAATTGAAATATTACAATTTATAAATAAAATACAGTAGAAATTAAATTTAACAAAAATTATTGTTATTTCACGTTAACAGAAGTATAAAAACGCTTGAGATACCTGGCATATTTAGAAAACAACAAAACACGTCATAGGTGGGGTGATTTTTCAAAGGATTTTGATTCAAAAAGGTGAAGATACCGCGAATCGACTATATAAACTTTTGCTAACAAAACCTTTTTTCAGTTATATAACTTTTACAAAAATATATACGCGAAAAAATTGGATTATTTAAATTATCATTGAAACCTAGGGATCTTTCTAACATGTACAAGTTTAGGTATTTAAAGATGTTAATTAAAATTTGAGCATTGTATTGACTTCGTGATTCGTATTGATCTAGTGTAATAGCTGTTGGTAATGAATTGGTCATTGTGCGAGTTAGTAATCGTTAATAAGCGGGGGATTGATATTATTGAAACACAACTTTTTCGCTTATATCATTCGAAAGCTTCGCTATTCCCTTTCATTGAATTATAAACTAAGTTACAAGGAAAATTATTAGCTCTTTTATTTAGTGAAAAAATGTATCTACAGCTAAATATATTTTTTTATAATGTTCCACTGTTAATCTCCATTCGAAGCAGTTATTGACGGTGTGCAGTATTGTGCTGTGTTAATTTTTTTTTTAAATAGTGTAGTTACATATTTAACCCGAATAGATCTTTATGGTGTTATAAGTAAACCTTCCTGTAACACAGAAGGAATGTTTCTATCTAAAAGTTATTATAATTTGATGTCGTGATTTTTCAATTAGCATTACTCGAGTTTAGTTTCAGTATAACTAAACGAAATGTTTTGTAACAGCAGAGGGCAGAAAACTTGACTGCCAAAATATAAAATAACTCGCTCAATATATTCATAAATAAAAGTTTTCTCTGGAAGACAAATTAGTTTTCGCTTCAGCACACGCACGGTTCCATTGCAGCGCAAGCGAGAATCACGTGATTTAAAAAATATAAATGAACATTTGATTTATTTTTGCAGGAGAGTAGACGTGTTGTTATAAAACGCCAGGGGCATATCCGAGTTTGTGAGGGATGGAGGTCGTAATAAAAATGAAGGAACTAAATTTAATTTTATTGTAATCACACATATATTATTTACAACATTAAAATACCTTATTTCCACTATTACTCTTGTTATTCTCAGTGAGTGTAATATTTAATGTATATCTCAATTTTAATTACAGTCCTTATAACTCTCTATATTTGTTACGGTCAATTCACACTCATTATTTACACATATTCAATTTTTCTATTGCCTTCATTACAAACGTTTGTCGCCTACGCATCCATTTCAATAGTCCCGCCCGTCAGTCTAAAGGCGCTTTCACACGATCAAATTTATCTTCATATTACCTTACAAATTTTTATTGAATGCTATATGACCTAATGGAAACTTCTTAATCACGGCCATTTTCTTGAATGTCTCGTTTTCCTTCAAGATTTTCGGTTAGAACATGTTCTATATTTTCTGGAATCCAAAATTTTAATCTCTTATCGCAGCTTTTCCGACACTATTAGTGGACGTAACCTGATAATAATCGAGTTGTCTGCACACATTTAAAGTTTTTACTAAGTAAGGTCGATTTTTTTTTTTTAAAGGAAAATGTACAATAAAACAAAGAAAATTTGTTGGGGTTTAACCAATTATTTTCGTGTCGTGCGCGAGTCTTATACTCATAAAAATTTACTTTTGGTATTTTTTAAACTGGTTTTATTTAAAAAAAATTGGAATAAATTTTTATGTGGAGACTTGAAAGCTTATTGAATGCAGTTCATTGAAAGGCAAATGAAGTGATTTGTTAGTTCAAAAAATATTTAACTGTTTGAAATTGCCTTAACTCTCCACTGTACCGATGCTGGTCGTCAATCGTCGCTTCGCTGCCTTCGCACATCTGTAGCGTGAGGTCGCACAATCCTCCAGGCTCTCGCAACTGTTGGCTCGGAGGCCCGTCACGTCTGAACCACTCCCGCTGGCCCGATCTGGAAGGTTCTCGTCTCCGCGTCCCTCCCGAGTCACTCTGAGGGAGGCTAGGGCTCTGGTCAGAACATTCTTGCATCGATAACTCCAGAAATTCAATCCGCTCAATGTCGGAAGCGTGCGAGTCCAGATAGGCATATCTGGCATACGTGGCGGCTTGGCTTTGTAAATCTCCGCGCGCTTCTCGGGTTACAAACCTGTCCTTGACACACTCCTTCGCTCGCACAAGCAGCGACGGTGGCAAGGGGAGCGATGTGAGCATGTCGCAGTATAATCCAATTTAGAGTAAGTTTTAAATGAGAAATAATTTGTGATTATGTGTAAAAATGGAAGGATATTTTGATATAAAGTTTTGTTGTTAACCCTTTCAGTCCGCACGTTTGATGAACGAGGTCATGTTGCACATGAAGGGTATTTATGGTTGGCACTGTACACAAGGAATTAGTGCGTGGTGCTTTCAGCGATAAATTCTATTTGTTGATGTTTCTGCTCCTCTAATTTGCGAATTGTTAATCCTGACATTAAGGAACACGCTGGTTGTGAAAAGCACACTAGACACAGGTAGGTACAGCACACGCCATAATATTGAACAGATGCAACACTTGAGTTCGTAAATTAATTCGGTGCTGAACCGGTTAAACTGCCTTGATGTACTTACAAACTGCGTTTTTATAAGTTGTGTTGCTCTCTAAGAAAGAAAATTAGCTGTGATGCATTTCAGATTTTACTTCATTCCCCCCCCCCTTCTACCATTCACCACCCCCACACGAACTCGATAAAAATTTTCGAAACCATCCGGACCCCAATAGAAATTACCCAGGAACCCCAAAAATCTTTTAGGCAGATACCTAGAAAATATGAACACACGGACGACGAATGTGCAGAACATATTAACTGTGAAGAATAAAATTTGTTGTGTACATCAGTGAGCAACTTAAAACTATCGTGCGCATCTTCAGGTAAATCTGATAACTGGAATGTTCGTTCATGTGGGTGATAGCGGTGAATAGATAAGTATCTTTGCACTGGTATGCGGGTGGAGGAAAAACTATAGAGACGAAACACTTCCGAAATCAACCTTTAAAAATATTCTTGTCTTATTTTAATTTCGATGGCTTGTGATATTAGAGCGAATTAGAAAAACTTGTTCTTCGTACTGACTTTTTTTAAATTGAAAAAAAAAAGTGTTTTTTTTAAAGTGATTCTAAAATGTGTAATTGGTTTTTTTTTTTTTTATACAGATAATAGCGTAAGAATTTTTGCGATTGCTATATATTTATNGTGTAATTGGTTTTTTTTTTTTAAATACAGATAATAGCGTAAGAATTTTTGCGATTGCTATATATTTATTGTACGTAATTTCTGGGCAATGACAGTGTAAGTTATGGTCGACTAGTTTGACGCACAGATACAGGTAAATAGGCCTATGCAGTGTAACAGACTAAAAGAAGATACTAAACATTTTTTTACACAGTAGAGTGTTTAGTTAACCGCGAAGTTAAAAAAAATTAACCCCTTTCTTTGTTTCGTGGATGTCAGAAGTTCGTTTGCGTGGTATATTGTTACGTATGCCTTTAATATCTGTCTACGAGTTTCTGTGGATTCACTTAAGATTTTACGTTTTTTTTTTTTAGTGCCTAATACATTTAAATGCCTAACATGTATATTCTTATTTTTATTTCTAACAAAAAAAAGCTGCAAATACACACGAATTACGCGGCGCTATACATCTTCGGAATGGGGGTCGCAGTGGTGCAGTGGCTAGAGAGCTTGCCTCGCACCAAGGTGGACTGGGTTCAATTCCCGGCGCGGTCGCTCCCATAATTTTTGCATGTGGGAATCTTGCCGAACTATGCCGCTGGTCAGCGGGTTTTCTCGGGGATCTCCCGTTTCCCCCCGCCCTTACATTCCGTCGCCGCTCCATACCCACCTCGCTTCACCCTCATCGGCTCTTAAGACCTTGATGTTAAGAAAGCTGATGATATCCGAGAACTGAGTGGCTCAAATTTTGCGTTGGCATTAACGCATTTCTCGTGGGGGAACACAGACGTTTCGAGATAACGATAAAAACGACTGCTAAATCAAAACAGCGGGAACGGAAAAAAAAAACTTTACAACACGACCGACGCCATCTTGGCGTACGTGAACTGTAGATACAGTGCAATGACGCCATAGACTCGAGACGTGATATCACGAACATCGGTACATTTAGTACTCCAGTATTAAAGACAATGGGCAGTAGTCAATTTGCATTCAAGTCGGTGTNCAAAACAGCGGGAACGGAAAAAAAAAACTTTACAACACGACCGACGCCATCTTGGCGTACGTGAACTGTAGATACAGTGCAATGACGCCATAGACTCGAGACGTGTTATCACGAACATCGGTACATTTAGTACTCCAGTATTAAAGACAATGGGCAGTAGTCAATTTGCATTCAAGTCGGTGNTATCACGAACATCGGTACATTTAGTACTCCAGTATTAAAGACAATGGGCAGTAGTCAATTTGCATTCAAGTCGGTGTATGGCCAAATGGTCAGCACTTACAATGTAAACTATTAAAACAGCATTGTGTGGGCAGCTGAACGAATACGTGTTTTACATACAAAACCTGGAGCTATTTTCGGCGTTTGAGGCTGAAAAGCGCTAGTGCGATAAGAGCGACTCTGCCACGCGCATCAACTGTACCATCGCCACTAAGCGCAGCGCTTTGAACTGACGTGCAGTGTGCACTTGTGGGATTTTCAGCGGTGATCTGATTAACTATTGGTGGAAAGTCCGAGGCAACGTTCAGTGCAGGGCCCTTGAGTAATTATGTGTGTGTCTGACGCGTAAATTTTTTGATACGACGCTTTGGAAATCCGTTTTTGGTTATGTCAGGGTGCTCTGATATGCGGTTTTCTCGGGGATTTCCCGTTTCCCCCGCCCTTGCATTCCGGCGCTGCTCCATTCTCGCCTCATTTCACCTTCATGGGCTCTCGAGACCTGGTTGTTAAGAGCCGCTCGAATCTCTCGACTGTATTACACAAGAGGGCGCACGACGAAGAAACGTTCTGGAAAGTAGAACTTTATCAGGGCTTCATAGAAGTTGGGAAGTAACCGAGAATGGAGTGTAGTGATAAATGTTGGTCCTCTCGGAGAAGACGTGCAGCAGCAGCGCTGGTGTGTGTGTGTGTGTCGGGCGTGCGAGATGACAGAGGAGACAGCTCGCTCGCCAGTCTCTGCGCTGGCGGTGCAGATGCCGTGGCGAGGACGATGACGCACTTCCCAGGCGCCGCGCCGGCAAGTGGATAACAAGCGGCGAACTGCCACCGGGCCGGACTTCGCCGCACGCTGAAGATCTCGCTGGCTGCGCACAACCAGTCTCTCCGTGCTCCAACATTGAACTGCTCACCTGCCCAACACGTCCAGCGAAAACTGCACGCTTTGGATCTTAGGCTGTAAAACTGACTTGTAAACAGATTCTTTGATATGTTTTGACTAGGATTACGTGTCTTTCTCGCACGCTCGCCGTCACGAAAACATACCGATCGACGGAGCAAGGTTGCCCGCACATTATAAATACATCGTTTTATAACGTTCGCCTTGTCGCTTCCGGTGGTGCGTCAGCCAGTTTGAGACAAATTTCGGCGCAATTTGCAGCACTTTTATTCTGTCGCGCGCCATTGCTCCGAAACTACAAGTCCCAAGAACGCGAGCGATAGTTCTTTCGAAAGGGCTTGAAAAGGCCCTCCTTTTAACGCAACAACCACTGATCTACTCTGAAAATTTTCGAAAGCAGCTGCGCTTTGAACGTGTGAAACCGCGTCGTGCCGCGAAAGAAGGGCAAGGATCAGAGTCGAAATCCGCCACAAAACCGACAACCGCCGCCGTTAACTTCGGCAGAACCAAGCCGCGGGTACAGAGAGAAGAAAAAATTAAGAGAATCGGATCACCAGGAAAGAAGTTATGGGGCTCCAAATACTAGCGTGCAAAACGAAAACGGCGCGCGCGCCGCTTCT
>NQII01000493.1:1884752-1894813 GCA_002778355.1 Clitarchus hookeri
CCCCCCCCCCCCTAAACTAATATGTTGCCTACTGACTAATCCTTTGAAAGTTTCTACGTATTTGCACTGGGATTACCCAGGCTGTGTAATGGGTCCCCTCCTACATAGCGGTTTTACATTTGTCCACTTTAGTTGAGCGAGTCCGCTCCTGGCATCAAAGTTTTTGTATTGGTTTTATTTGTCAGGGGCGTGGTATAATTTCCAGGAAGGCGTAACTACTTTTTCTTGTGGATTATTTTGTACCCACAGATCAAACTCTTCTAATCTTATAGAGATTTTCCGTGCATATTCCTCCATTAATTTTGCCTTTCCCTTGTTGGACGTCATATCACGCAAGTCACATCCATTTTCTTCTATACTAAGTCTTCTACAGTATACAATTCTCAAGACCTCGATGTTAAGAGCCACCCAAATCTCTTCACCCGCTCTCCACTATGAACGGATTGCTGTATCAAAACTCTATAGTCACCGTTTAAAATTCCGAGGGAACAAAACACACGCGAATCTTGTTAGTGCTATTTTTTATTGGCGTCGTGATGCTTTCTTATGGTCGGATGTGACCTTGTTTACTAGGCATCCCCTTTAAATGGCATTCGNGCAAAGGAGAGCTACGGACGAGTGAGGTGCGAGGAAGAGCACGCCGCCTGATAAGATAATGGACAAGCAGTCGCCGAGTAGCACGGAGCTGACATGTCACAACTCCCACTCGCGCCGGACGAGGTGTCTGAACCTCTGAATGCGAAGAACGCCACACGGCAGTGGCTCTCAGACCATGGACCACACTTAGTGCAGAACGTCAATCAACACCGCCTCCTTGTCTATTAAAACTACCAAACTCGTTAAGAGGACGCGGGGCGTAAATTAACTCGTAACACGTCGATTGGAGCCGAGAGAGGATAGAAAGTACATTATTAAGGCGAAGCGACCTCGACGCAACGTTATGCAACTGGCATGCAGAAATAAATCGTGGTTGAAGGATTTAGTAAAGGTGAACAACACGATTTAATGTATTTGGTTACATATGAGACGGCAATCAGTGCATGTACAAACGTTTGCAAGACAGCAGGTTATACGGCCATAATACAAAATAAAGTAGAATGTGCTATGACATGAGTGTTCACCGATGGTCTTCATCAACTGGAAACGAACTTCCATAACCTATTTCAGAGCTACCTCGTGTTGGGGAGGCCCCTCATACTCGGGGGTTATTTTCCGCGTTCGAGGCCGAGAAGCGCGCAAGCGATAAGAGCTGCAATATTGCGCTCATCAAGCGCGTCATCGCCACTAAGCGCAGGGCTCCCAAGTGCGCTAGATTTGGCCGGCTCTTAACATCGAGGTCTTGACAGCACGTGGAGGGTTGGAGGGAGGGGATCCGAGAAAATCCGCCCACCAGCGGCACTATTCCCACATGCGAAAATACTGGAGAAACCCCGCCGGGAATCGAACCCTTACCGCCTTGGGAGACGAGTAGTTAAGCCACTACACCACCGCGACCCCCCTAGTGTTTTCGTCTTCCTGCGTGTACCTACGGGACTTTGAAGGTCTGTTGCAAGGATCAATGTAGGGCATTTGAGTGTTTCGGCATGTATCTGACGCGTATGTTTTGAAATATAGAGCTTTCAAAAGCAGTTTTTAACTATTTTGGTGTACCCTAAAATGTTGTCTGTAATGTGCTCGATGTCTTGAAAGAACTGAACAGCCCGGNGTTTTTAACTATTTTGGTGTACCCTAAAATGTTGTCTGTAATGTGCTCGATGTCTTGAAAGAACTGAACAGCCCGGTTTGATGCGTTATTTTCGTAACTAGCACATTGGATGCACGTTTATTAGTTTCTTGAGGGAAAAAAAACCTTGTATTTAAACACCCTGTAACTGAGTTCAAGTGCCAAGTAGACGGCGCGTCTTAACTGCAAACACGCGGAGAAAAATCTCTCATGGCAGGACTAGTCAATTCCCACTTGGCAAAGACACTATGTAAACTGTTACAAAATGATGATATTAATCCATTCGAGCACTGCCTTATTTCTGTCTTTATTAAACGGTCCATTTAAAGCAAATTTTCTACACGAAGTATTTCGCAAATACCATACAATTGCGAGTAAATATATAGGCATTCTGTCCACCAATTGATAATTGAATTATTTAATAATACTAATGCCCAGTTTTCTGCAGAAATAAATAACAATTACGAAAATAAAAACTAAAAATATTAAATATTATGCTTTAAATGCAATGTCAGTATGCGTAATGTCTAGGTTATTAAACATTTTAAAAAAAACTTATAAAAACATACTTAAAGGAAATGTGGATGTTGATGAAGGTGTGCCGACGTGCCAGGGAAAAGAGGAAGCATATCACCCCATCGCGCTTCAGTTCGCACCAATCATTCAACGCCGGGCTATCACGAACATAGGTCAGGAGAGCTGTGGGTTTTCAGAACCCAATGTTCAAATGTTACGCTCGTTAAAGTGCCTAGACACGTGGAACCTCAAAGAGTATTTATGAGTACGGTGGTGAAACAACCACTTGGCTGGAATTACAAGATTATGAATTTTGCTATTCGCAATATTATTGCACAGTCGTGTTAAGGTCATTAAGGTAAGGAGCGTGTGATGCGGTCAGAGGGGGGCCTAGCCACAAGATAGGTGGAAGCGGGGGGTAATTAGCGGCGTTTGGAGGGGGCTGGTACAAGGGCCAGCATCACGAAGGAGGAGAGGAAGGGGGACGATATACCTGGCCGCCCGGAGCTGCAGCACAGCCAGGAATGCAGACTGGACTGGGACTCGTCACGTGACTTAGTACACTCGCTTGCGCCTAAAACTGGCCACCTGTCTCCTCATTCATGATATGTACTTCCAACTTATCTGAAGTCCTGCTGTCAGGATATTTATTCCCCCGCCTCATGCAAAGGAAATTAATATTGTAGAGGCCTACTTACAGTGTCACTTTTCAACGACCTACATTTATGTTTCGAACGACCAAATTTATGAACGGGAAACTAAATATCGACTTTAATTTTTGCACTGAAAAAAAAAATTTACATTAAAATATTTGTTAGTTGTTTTTTTTTTAATTAGATTGGACACAACTACTACATGGCAACTAAAGGCCATTAACATATACGGTCGCAGGCAACGTAACACTCGGTGTTCAATATCCAGGGGAAGACATTCTCACACGAATACAAACGGAAGAAAGTAATAAAGCTGGTTAAATCCCACCCCTTCCGTATCCGTGAAATTTTGCAGTGGTTAGTAATCGAGAATTTGGTTTCATGAACTTAGTGACCTTTGTGGTTCACGAGAAATCAAGGGCGTGGATTTTAGGTGGCAATTATAATTTTTCTCTTACTAAACACACTTGCATGGTTTGACAGTATTATTTATAGTATATTAAGCATTGTACAAATATTAATTAATTGAGCTGTTTAAATTACGGTAATTTGCAACATATGAGTAATTTCTGTGTATTATAGAATAGTTGAAGTGCATACAAATTCGCCAGCGTGTTTCGTTTGCGTTATGCATCCATGCATTGTAAAAAGGGCCCAGGCAGATTTTCTACGTTAACGTTTTGGTTTTTGGTTCGAAGCTCAGTTTAGTACCAAAACGTCCACGAAAGCGGCCAGCAGTGGGCCGAATATTCACTAGAACAATCCATACCAGAGGCCATGCCGGTTTGTATGGAATCTCCAAAGGAAACTAATCTCAGTTACACGCGGTATAGATCGTCGCAGTTAACTAAAAACGTTCGAAATCAACCTTAAAAAAAATATCACTGCACCTACCTGCATATACTTTCAGGAACACGCTGACCGGCATGCGTCCAGTAAAGTTGGTAACGACTGAGAGAGAAAGTAGTTCCATACTTTTACGTTCAATTAAAAGGCGTTAAGTAAACATTTGTCAGTATTGAAATTATTTTGCTTTCTGTTTCAATGAATATAATTGTAAGAATTATTTATAAAACATTTATTTTTCAAATAATTTCACCGTTTCAGTTGACCGACTCACGAATAAAGTGATCAGGCCTACGGCAATGTTAGTTTTAAGTACGGTAGAAGAATACACAGTATGCATACGAGTGGGCTTCCAGAAGCGCTGAATTTAACGTGGGCATACTGTACAGTCTGCTAATCTCAGTCTCGTGTAACTTGCCAAGATTTTGACAGTTCGATGAAAGAAGCGCCATATGTTTATTTTTCGTTTATGTATCCTTTCGTCATCAACTGGCGCGTAAAGTGGAGGCTGTATATTTTATCAACACGCTGTCAGCTAATCGACTTGCCATTGTACCGTAATGCTAAACAAATTTTAAGGTATTTTTAGACTGGCATGTCTAAAAAAATTCTTACGTTATAAAAGTAAAAATATTAAACTTAGCAAAAAATTAAATATTTGCTAACATTTTTTTAATTTATCCGATACACCTAATTTGGGTTGACATTTGCAAGGCGGTAATTGTAGTTCTTATCACACTTCGGACGTTACAGTTAATGTAACTGGAAATAAAAGTGATTCGGGGAACTCACTTGACAACGCACTTTCATTCGCAACTCACAGACTATTGCAAAGCAGCAATTCTGCTACTATTGATACTAAACAGTTCGAATTGGAAATATGTGGCGAGGAATAACATAATAATTGCTTATAAATTACCCACGTGTGTCCCACTTTCTTAGTTTTAATAATATAGAATAGTAACAGCACGAAAACAACAAAAAAAATTTTTTTTTGCGGGAGAACAACATGGCGTGTAATGGACGCAGACGTAACAATTACAGGCCCAATAGAAATTACTAGTAATGAAAATCGCTGTACACGGATATACACGTTACTTTAAAATTATACAGAGCTCGCGGAAAAATAAAACCATTGGTATCTGTTCGTAAATTTGTTATTTTACACAAGAAAGCTATTTTTTTTCTGGCTGGTAGTGCTTTGATAGACAGCTGACAGATGGCGCGCATGGCATGGCGTATTATGAGCCGAGTGAGTTACTCAACAGGTATCAGCACGTTGGCCTGCCTCTTGTTCCCGTCTGTTTAAAAGTTGACTTGTCTCCTATTACTGGCTCGAAACGACACGAGATAAAAATGTAATTTGTAAAATTATAAAAAAAAAATAATTCAACAATACCCTGCGATATTTTTATAGGCTTTTGGAATTAATATCAAGCATGTATGGAAGGCATGGATGGAGAGTGGGGATACGACTTGAAAAGTACTCCCAAGGTTTGAATTTGCGTTTCGTTTGGATATGGATAGTTTTAATGTGCATTTCATTTTGAACACCTATGCGTTACTACTTCAGCACGAATTTTAGTTTATAACATTAACAACCGCTGTTTTGTGGCCACGTAAAATAAAATGTATTAATTAATCTAGGGACTATTTCTTATCACGTATTTTCTACTTATGTGATGTGCGTCAGCAGTGCACCCAGAATAGCCAACGTAATATTAGGTTTTGTTCGTTCGTGCATCAGCTGATAGAGGATTTTGTAAATGGCACGTTGTTTGTTTCGTATACATTAAGTTGCCACTCACTGACTGTCATGATCTTGCCAAGTTATGTGAGACGGAGAGTAGTTGCTCACTGTAGCAGTTAAGAAGTGAGCAGGAACATGTTCGACGGAACCGTCACAGTCTGCAGGCAGGCAGGCCAAGCAGCTGGCCGGGTTGCCCAGTTGCCCAGTTGCAGCTCTCCCGGTGGTAAATGTCTCGCAGACTACGCCGAGCTACTCTACCGAGATGTAATGGGGAACAGCCGGCCTGAGGCTTGCCTAGTTACTGCGCATGCCGCACATTTTACGAGGCTTTTCACGGTTTTGGTAGCCCTACGCAAGATCTACTTCTCTCCTCATTTTTGACGTTACCGGCGTACTCCGTGAACCGGGTATGTTTTCCCCCAGGTACAACATATTTGGTGGTAATGAATTACAATTTAACAGCGACAAACCTTTCATAACTCCAATGTAAACAAAGGTACGATTTTATAAAATAAAAAAAAATATGTGCAGAATGAAGACTCGTTTTGCAATGACACTGATGCGGACACGTATCCCGGATAACGTACCGATGCACGTAAGAAAGCTGGGCAACTCTCAACTGTTTCGTGTCAGTGAATCCGTGTAGCCAATATTACTCTAGCCAAGGTTGGTTTGTTGATATTCCTATTTTGTGACCATTGTAGTTTACAAAGCAATAAGTGCATGGATTTGTTGTGGTTATTATTAATTATTATTATTTTATTAGAAACGTGCGCATAGTTTGGCAGTAGTTTTTCGCAATGTCAAAAAAATATAAATGCAATAGATGAGCATTTTACATTTCTTAAGTCGCAGAACTGTACGTTTCTTTGTATTGTAAAATAGCTTAAATTCATCCATATTCGTGAGCTCGTTACTTTTGAGTGTTCCGCTAACAGCGCTTACTGACGCTCCCGTGTATTGTAGAACGGGCCAAACGCAAAGATAACGAAACACGCCTCAAGTCAAGTTCAGTAAGGACCTGCATTGACGACGACCACGCCAGCGGGGAGAGGCGCGCGCGCGTGTGTGTGCGAGAAATCCCACTGGTCGGTGGCAACGTCCGCCACGTTTTACTCGCGTGACCCGGCCGGGAATGGAACCGGCTCGCCATGGTGCGAGGCGAGTAGGCCTGTTCACCCAACTGCATACATCCCCGCGCCCTCTACCATCCACCATGCGCTGTGTAAAACCTTGGCTACGGTCAACTTGACATTGAACTTTACCTCAAGAAAACTGGCATGTTAACAATTGTAGGCTCTTCACGTTTAATTAAGCACTTGACATCGTTAAATGACACATTTTTATTATGACTGCTGGATTATAATGAAAACCAATTAAATCAACAAGTTGATAACATTTCATATAAAGTAACCATATTCCGTAGTTCTGTGTATAAATACATTATGTATAGGAGATCAAAACACTTCTCCACTCTATGATAGAAGGAAATATGAAGCAGTTGTTCAAACCAGCCGATCGAATAAAACAATACGATTTGTAATCAGGGAAAACCCTCAAAGTTATGTAAATAACAACGATGATTTCATGGTTACTGCATCTTTGTACAGACCTTCAGTAAACGAACAATTTTTTTTTCAAACGATGCAGAATATATGTATAGTGCAATTTATAGTAGACATTATGTCGTGAACCTGTCATCCTTCAATGGAATTCCAGGGAATTTCTGCCATTTACCAGGATAAAGACCCAGTAGATATAATAGTCGAACTCGAACGTGACGATCGCTGGCAATATTACCATCGAATTATACTGTTCAAAGCAACCCTATCCGAAATATCAGCCGTTGAAAAATGTGACAGCCCGGACCTGCGTATGTTCCAACTGGCACATTGACCGGTATGTGCCCAGTACAGTAAAGTTAGTAACGGCGGAGGAATAGTAGTTCCACGCCCAAACCTAGAGTTAAAAGTTTTAGGTAAACATCTGCGAATAGCGCTTTTTTTTAGTGTATATACGTTTAAGAATTAGAAACTTTTAAAAACACTTCAAAGTTTTACATGACCGACGCAGGAATAAAGTCCACGGCAACGTTAAGTTCACATACGAGGGAAGAATACACTCTGTGCATACAAGTAAGTAGATCTTAAGCAGGGCTATCAAAAGAGATATGTTTACCGTGAACAACCTACAGTTGAGTGGTTGGCGTTAAACGGTAAACTTGGAAGTTGGCCAAATATTAATGCAAATGCGTTTAACGTAGTAAATTTCTGCTACACCTATTATTCAGTATGTTCCACGCCTTACTGTAACGCGTTACGGTAACGCCGATCCAATAGGAGACGGATCTTTGTATCGGAATTACAGTAGCAGGACGGCGAGCAAGACGCAATGTCAGAGGACGACAAAATTTGTATGAATTTTTTCCTCCTGGTGTTTACAATAAATACCCCAAGGTACCTGTCCGACGTGTGTTGTGCGTGGCTGTTGGAATATCATAAAATATTTTAATAAAAATATCGCGTTGACTGCGTTAAAAACAACGGAAAGTGGTTTTGGCGCCTAGGTAAGTTCGTTTAATTTTTATTACTGTAGGAATTGCATAAAAATTTATTTTGATATCGCATTCTTTGCGCCGTCGGGGCTATGCGTTTTGTCGGCTTGACTGATGTCTTATGGGCGGTTGTAATTTTGTAATGTCAGGTTATTGTGACTCCAGCTTGACGTTAAAGTGGTTAAAATTATTGTATACATTATTAGCTTATGACATCCTATTTCGTTGCAATATGAAATAAAAGTCTGTCAAAAAAACACGATACTTAGAAAATTGACTTTCACCCGTATTTCAATGTTAACATTTTAGATAAAATTTAGAGTTAAAATAGTTGAAAGCTAAACAGCGCAGGATGAAACAAGTGTCGAATTTCAAAGAAATTGCCACACGTTATTCAAGGGACTGCAATAAATACTAGCTCAAACCGAACTTTGTAATATATATATATATATATATTTAAATTTGTACGAGTCAAGATTTTAAGTTAAAATTATAATATTAACAATTAAAAACATTATTAAGGTTTTTTTAAAATAATTTGGTATTAAAATTAATTTTTCATCGATATCCTGCTATGAAACTGTAATATATTCTCAAAACCTGGGAAAACGTTTTTGTCTCGTTATTCTGATGCGCGGCAACTGTTGTTCGTCGAAGCTAGAACTAGCAAAAAAAAGTCGCGTGTGGTCGTGCGTGGATGGAAGTCGAGTCTCCCGGACCGGCAACGACTTCGGCCCAATCCTCGTGTGTGACCATAAAAAAAAAATTTGGAGCGCAGAGGCAGTGTTCTGTTCCCTGCTTTGATGCGGCCGCTTGCGAACTCGTCGACCGTTGTTCCATTACACCGCTGGGAATCGGGACAAATGCCGTGCGCCATCTATGCAGCGTGTAAACAAACTTCGCACGTCTTAAGGTCTGTTTACAATGAAAAACGTGTAGGTAACGAACGTATGCGTGTTAGAATGAAAGAAGGTATTTTTACGAAACTATTCACGGTTATCGTTTACCAGCCGAGTTTGGAACATCCTCGACGCGTGGTCATGTAAAAGATTGCGGTATTTTATTTCGTGTCGTGTACGCAAGGCCTTCAGCCAGTACAATTGGAGGAGAAAAAAAAGGAATGAGTTATTTATTAAATTTAAAATAGAATATCTTATTTCTAAAAGAAATCTTACGTTATTATTTTCTTTTGCCCATTAAAAAAATTTACTCCTAATTTGAATGTAATAATTAATTTTATTTTAATTTTGTATTGTAGTATATTTTGTGTTATATTATTGTGAAATCCTGTGCAGTAAGTAGTGATTTAGCAAATAACGTTTCATTTCTAGTTAATTTCTAGTCGTGTGATAGGTTGAACTACGAACCACTCATTTTTGTAAACGTACTATACAGACGTTTCTTACGTACACGAAATTAATCGTGAACCTACCTTTAATCTTGCTTTGCGTACTTTATTTCTAATGTAATTTATACGCACAACATAGCTTAGCCATGCTCATAACTACCCAAATATATATTCTACATACACTCCTACACTAACTAAGAGCACAGTGTTATTTTTTTTTTTCAACTTTTTTTACGTAACTTGCGGCACGTTCCTGCCAGCAGTTCGCACCAACGTGACGTCAGCACACGAAGCATTTCTGCTTTAATTGCACGCAGTTGATGCGTGCGATTGACCAAAAGTTGGCTCGCTCTGTTTGGTCCACCTGATCCGCAAGCGTGTTAATGTACCGTTTAAATAAAAGTGTTGTTAATGTACCGTTTAAATAAATGTGTTGTTAATTTACAGTTTCAGTGTGTTGTTAATTTACCGTCACAGTGTGCTGTAAATTTACCCTCACCGCGTGCTGTTAATTTACTGTCACCGTGTGTAGTTAATTTACCGTCACCGTGTGCTGTTAATTTACCGTCACCGTGTGCTGTTAATTTACAGATACAGTGTGCTGTAAATTTACCGGCACCGCGTGCTGTTAATTTACCGTCACCGCGTGCTGTTAATTTACCGTCACCGCG
>NQII01000493.1:1913784-1934933 GCA_002778355.1 Clitarchus hookeri
GGGGGGGGGGAGAAATGATGCTAATAACCACATAAAGACAAGTTTACTTTATAACCGTAGAGCTCAATTAAAAAAAAAGTGTTGAATATAAGTATATGTTTGCATATTTTGAATTTGAGACGTTTCAAATTTTTTTTAATTACTTTAGTCTCTTTCAGCTCTTGCCCCCCCCCCTTTTTTTTTTCCCCCACTTTATCGGTTGCCTTGTTTAACTTGCGAGGAAACAATTGTAACCTCTTAACTTTCATTAAGTAAGTATGCAATAATTGTGGAACCAAAATTTTTCAATATTCTGCTAGTATGGGCTGCTTACGATTAAGGTTGAAAAGTTCTGTAAATTCTGCTTGGTACACACTCGTATCTTGTTGTATTTTTCCGCCATACGTGAAGTTTGCATTGCCATGGACCGCTTCACTTTATTCATGCGCTAGCCAATGGGAAACGCGAAATTGTCAGTACCGTAATAGTGTTACCAATATGCAAATTCCTACTACAACGTGCATAAAGCAAAAAAAAAAAAATCTTGATGATTTGTAAATTCAAACATACATTCGCTACACAACTATAAAACATAGAACTATTTTACATAATTCGCTGCCAACTTAACTGGGAGCCTACTTGTAGTGTTTACGATAGCATATACGCAGTTAACGGGCTGTGATTTTTTTCTTTTCAAAAGTGCTTACTTTACCGCGATTTGCTTATAGTGACATTACATGTAAAGTTTGTACTACGCGTAAACAGTATTTGATGGACGGTATACGTAACACGGGGAATTCCGCGGCATTCAACGCGTCCTTCGAAAGGAAGGCGAGCAGGTTATCGAAAGGAAGGCGAGCAGGTTATCCTAAGAACATCCCTACGACGAACCGAAACTAACCGCCAAAGGGCGTGCGGTGCGTGACTTCTGAAACTGCGCGCACAAAAGAACTCTCTCGCATGCACGTGGAAATATCGGCGTGCCCACAGAAATAAAAAAAAAACGTGGTGGCGTGTAATTTACGTCGTTGTTGAGTTGATTAAAAAAAAATAAAAAAGACTATAGCGATCAGTGGAAAGTGTGTATGCGGTCAGCCTTGACTCTCGTCCGTTCTTCGTAAAAGTAAGGCAAGTTTTCCTTTCGCACCGGCAGGCTGTCCCACGACCCGGCAAGGCGGCGCGAGGCTTCGATAATTATCGATAGTGGTTTTTATGTAAATTGGGCGGGCAGGTTTGCCGACCTGATGCAGGGGAGGTGGGGAGCAGGGGAAGGCCAGCAGCGGACTTTGCCAGTGCAGGGATCGCCTGGAATGGCCCCCGGTAAAGTTCCCTCGTTTGGTTGNTTGGGCGCCGCCTGCCTAGCTCTTGAATTGCTTTGTAGTGTTTGAAAATCAGTTTTTTTTTTTGCCAAACCACTAAACGTGTCCCCATGACGCCGGTGTACGAAAAGGAAACACAATTCGGAGGAGGTGCTTGTAATTCTCTCGATAAATCATTCACATCGTGGATGCTGTTCCCGAGTCCTCCGACATGGCTAGACACGGCTTCTTGTCACTGCTGTATCTCATACTATACCGGTCGCAAAAAAAACTCGAAGCTATTGTAGTGACCTGCAGTGAACTTTGCTGCATACTTTCCACCAATGAAATGATAGGGCGACCTCCCCGCGTGTAACACGCAGCACGACGAGAACACTGCGCGCCAGTTCAGAGCCTTGCGCCGACACTGTTAGAAACAATAATGTCCGTAAAATTACGGAAAATACCGGTTACAAACTATCCAGACATCTGCGTTAAATTACGGTCTCTTAGTTTTTTTTNTCCGTAAAATTACGGAAAATACCGGTTACAAACTATCCAGACATCTGCGTTAAATTACGGTCTCTTAGTTTTTTTTCCCCCCAGTAACGCTCTCTTAGTCAGAAAGTTTCACACAAATCTCCGCAAATTCACGGAACATGACACAACCTTGCAAGTTTTTTTTAAATCTGCTCTTTAAGAAAAGGGGTAACAAAAAAAAGTGCTTTACTTCCGTTATGTGGGTGATTCACTGTGTATAAACATGTATATTAAAAAAAAAAATTTAAAATATTCTTTGGTAGCGGGATTTGAACTCGAAAAAAATTTTTTGGCAGTCCAACACACTACTCACTCACCTGTCCACTCATCTACCACGCTTTTTGAAAAAAACTGCTATTGTAAATATAGGATTTATGAAGAGTCATTCCAGTTCTCTTAGTTTCTAGTTATGTTACAGTGGTTGCGATGTTTTNTTGTAAATATAGGATTTATGAAGAGTCATTCCAGTTCTCTTAGTTTCTAGTTATGTTACAGTGGTTGCGATGTTTTTTTATTTCAGGTTTACAAACAGGGGCAAGTGAAAAAAAAATATTTTCGTAATGTATTTCACTGTGTATGACGCAGAAATAAAAAAAGTTTAAATATTTTGTCCTGTAGTGGTACTTTGAACACGAATCGAAAAATTAACAAACAACTAACTCGAACTACTCACCTGCCACACCTTTACACTAATTATTTCGTAAATATGGATTTTTACATGTAAGTGACGAACGCGCCAGTCTTTGTTTCAAATCGTGTCGAACAGCTTGCTGTATTTGCGGTTTACGGCGTTACGAAATAATACTTTGTTTTCGTTATGTGCGTGTTTCACCGAGTATACAGAAGGTTTTTTTTTCCTGTAGCGGAATTTTAACGTCAATAAACGAATTGACACTCGATGAGTGGTTCACCATTCTCACCTACTACTATTTCACACGAAGTAGTATTGTGAAGACGGGATTTTATACGCTTCAGGTATCACATCTGCGTTGTTCGTGACCCAAAATCGAAGTCATAAGAATACGAAGAGCTTATGTATTTCATATATACGGAACTCATTTCCGTTTTTCGTCATAACGGAGTGCCTTTCCGTATGTTAACTATACATCTCCGTAAAACTTTCCGTAAATCTATAGAGTTTTCTAGCAGTGAAGGAGTGATGGTATACTAGGCGAGCGTGTCAGTGTCGTTCTTATCGCTCGCTTGCTTCTGATCCTCGAACGCGCTAGAAAGCTCCAAGCAGGCTTAAGGCGCCCGTCTACCTGGCGCTTGAACTGCGTTGCAGAGTGTTCGAAATACGCGTTTTTCAACGAAACTATTAAGCGTGCATCCAACGTGCTGATCTACGAAAAGAACACACACTTCAGACGAGAGCTGTTAAGTACTTTCAAAATATCACGTACGTTAGAAACATAAATTCAGAGTACTCCAAAACCGCTAAAAACGGCCTTTCCAAGGCGCTGTAGCTTAAAATGCACGCATCAGATACATACAAAACTACTATAGGCGCCTGCACTGAACCTTCCTAAAGACTTCCCACTAATAAAATAATATGGTCACCGCTGAAAGTCCCATAGGTACACGCAGCACGACGAGAACACTGCACGCCAGTTCAGAGCCTTGCGCTTAGCGGCGATGGCGTACTTGATGCGCGTGGCAGTGTCGCCCTTATCGCTCCCGCGCTTCTCGGCCTAAACGTGGGAAAAAGTTCCAGGTAGACGGGCGCCTCTTAAGGAGGCTGCATAGTCAAATGTTGTCTGTAAAAATCAGAGTCTGCGCGTATATGCGTCCCTAAGTAAATAGATGGCATGGGAATATTTTTTTTACCTCCAAAAAACTATTATATGTAGGGGCTACCTGTATTTCGCGAAAAGATTTATGCGCGGGTTTGACTTCAACTTCTTACGTGCAAGCTGGCAAATTTCCTTAGGTTAATGGCAGCGTGTCTGTGTGAGAAGACCTTTTCCTTCTCGACTGGGCCAATCGGAGTGAAGTTCCCGCGACATTGTACCTCCGTGATTGGCGTGCAGACGCCTACGGCGCGCGCGAGTTAAAATCGTCCCACCACGATATTGGTTCCTAACTAACGTGTTTCGTAGTGCAACTGATCGTGTGATCTTACCGCAAAAAACTTGTAACGCTAATTATACGTAACTGCCACTTTTTTTTTCTTTAATCCAGTTAAATATATTCGAAGAATATTATAGTGAAAATAGTTAAAACCAGCATATGTAGGGCTTTCCTGCGCAGTGTCTTTAAGGGAAAGGAAAAAAAAAATTAAATTGCGTCAGTAGTTGAATTCTTGGCAGGTCCCGCCGCAATGCTTTCTTATGTAGGCTGTTCACGGTAAAGTGAGCACTTTCGAGGCCACAGTTACTTTTTTCCTATCAGCCATTTTTTTTATCCTTCCACCACTTTTTAAAATAAATATTGCCATTATAAGCATTAAATACATTGTGTGTTTTTCACCAGACTCTAATAAAGTTAATGTCTATTTTATTTCANGCGCTGTAGCTCAAAATGCACGCATCAGATACATACAAAACTACTATAGGCGCCTGCACTGAACCTTCCTAAAGACTTCCCACTAATAAAATAATATGGTCACCGCTGAAAGTCCCATAGGTACACGCAGCACGACGAGAAAGCCCGCCGACCAGCGGCATCGTCCAGCACGATTCCAACGTGCAAAAATCCGGGAGTGATCGATCAATCGCGGTCAATTGACTTATCATTTACTACAAGGCAACCGCCTACGTGAAGCTGAGCTGTTTTCCGGCGTTTAGGCCGAGAAGCGCGGGAGTGATACGGGCTACACTGCTACGTGCGTAGTGTGCCCCATCGCCGCTACGCGCAATGATCTGAACTGGCGTGCAGTGTTCCCGTCCTACGTGTGTCTATTGGACTAAGTTGTGACCATATCCATTTATTGATGGTAAGTCTCTAGTAATGTTCAGTACAGGCTTCGATAGGATTTTCACAGCAAAGTGAGTACTTTTGAAAGCCTTCTCATTTGGAATAATAGTCAATAAATCTATTTTATTGTAACTTTAGATTTTAACTTCCGGGTGCGGCGGAATAGACACATTGTGTTTATTACGTCCATTCAATATTTATTTAAAGAAGGTGGTTAAAGGATAAAAAAAATTGCTGAAATAAAAAAGTAACTAGGGCCTCAAAAGTGCTCACTTTACTTACTTGTCAATATTTATTTGAAAAGGTAGTTACAGGATAAAAAAATGGCTGAAATAAAATATCTAGAGCCTGAAACGTGCTTACTTTACCGTGAAAGGCCTATATCATAGTTTCGCTCGTGTCCGGATATGTGTTTCAAGGTACAGCCTACACAACGTCTGTGTGGTAATGTATATACAGTACCTAACTACACAGCTATAGCGTATTTTATAATGTTGTGTTTATTGTTTTATTATGATCGTATGAGTACTTTGCAATGTTTCCCGTTACTTACACGTACATTAAGTTTCATTTTGTACATACATGCATACGTTTTACAGAACCCGTAATCTTTTCGTACAGAGACATATGTATATTGGTTGAGGTAATTACTCGGGTGTCCGCCATCTTGTCTGTATCTTGTCTGTCCCAGCTTCGTGGGTATAGCAGACATTCAGAACACGTTCTACTGTTGTGGAGTTTGGTCTGGGAGCGGCAGAGATGGCGTATGAGAGAGAGAGAGATAGAGATAGAGATATGGTACATATCACAGTGGCAATGCTGCCGACTTCCCCACGCAGCCGCCACGAAAATGGACTAGCGCTACATGGTGTTCATACCACGAACTACATATTCTTACCTGCTGGAGTGGTCAGAAACATTAACCTGGAGTAGTCCACTCTAGGTACATCTTTATTCAATTGCAACATTGAGTTACTAGCCTATTCACAAAATGGTGCCACAATCAAACTGGCTATTATCGAGGTTATGGTGATTTAAGATGTTAGCTCCAAAACCGGGAGGAAAATAACTACGGGTTCGTTCCTTCTAAATATTTTTTTTAAAAATATTCATTTCTATACCGAACAGTTAGCGCGTTTTGTGAGAAAACCCAGTGGTGTTTCCACAGCTTGTCAACAGATGGCAGCAGTTGGTCCCCTCCCTTTATAACCCTCATCCCGCTGAATTATGGCCAAAAACTACGCAACGAAAAACAATTCCCAATTCGTCAAATGTATTTAAAATGCAAACTGTAATCGCGACACTTCGGTAATTCCAAGACATCATTCGCAACCCATTCAAATCGGCTGTAGCTTGGCAATTCATGCGTGTTTTCCGTTAAATCGAAAGGGAAACAAAACCAAGGCTTCTGGTAATATTTTCAGCACAAATCGCAATTTTTAATTGTGTTAGGTGTGTTTAGCGTGAATACGTTTGATTATTTAGTAGTGGGTAATGCAATGTTGAAAGCTGGTACAGTACTAATATATATTTTTTTCTGTTTAGCAGTTACTTGCAAAACCCACACGCCTGTGATATTTCATAAGAGAGGCTACCAACTGTTGCTTTAGAAATTTTAATTCCTAATAAAACGTTTTACACCTTGAACGTCAGCTCAGATTCAGATTCGTATCTTCAGAGTTTTTGGGGCTGTAGAAAAATATTAACTCACCAGAGTAACATTTTTACCGCGGCAGTTAAGTTACTTATATTTTTGTGACTGGGGTAAAATTGTGCCGGTCATGACGGGAAATTCTGAAATCCGGTACATAAGGATAGGATTTTCTTGGGGTGGTCCAGAACTAAGTTGTTGCCGTTGGTGCACCATCGCCGTGGCGCACGATACTAGACTCGTGGTTTATGTCTGATCAACTGTCGTGTTAGCCGGAGCTGCCAGCGCTGATTGCGTGTGTCTCAGTCCTTNTTGTGCCGGTCATGACGGGAAATTCTGAAATCCGGTACATAAGGATAGGATTTTCTTGGGGTGGTCCAGAACTAATGCCGTTGGTGCACCATCGCCGTGGCGCACGATACCAGACTCGTGGTTTATGTCTGATCAACTGTCGTGTTAGCCGGAGCTGCCAGCGCTGATTGCGTGTGTCTCAGTCCTTNAGACTCGTGGTTTATGTCTGATCAACTGTCGTGTTAGCCGGAGCTGCCAGCGCTGATTGCGTGTGTCTCAGTCCTTCGCCGTCCATCACTTCACGCAGCCAAATGACTTCAGGGCGCGGTGGACAGCGTGAGCTAGTTACCACTTCTCTACCCCTACATGGTCCGATATGTGTGTCTGTCTCCCTCCCATTCCTTCTAGGCCAGTCCGAGAAATGCTGAGGAACGTTGCACATATGCTGCATGCAATTACCGGTTGGGGAAATCAAAACGTTGCAAGATTTGGGTCCTCGATTACCATACTCGCCAAGGGCGCAACCCCTATTTGAAATCCGAGCCCAAGACAAGTGGTTCGGAACCCGAAAACCGATGCCCGTGCTTTACCGAGCGAAAGGGCACCCGAAGTTAGTTTTTTTTTGTTGAATACGCGTTGTCGTCTTTAAAAGCAGGAAAAGAAAAGGAGTAAAGACCTTTTTTCTTGTCGAGGAAGGAGAGAAAAAGAATGGATATAGTAATATTTAAGACTGGATTTGTTTCGAATTTAAAATTACAGCATTAATTTCATATTAATTTCAAAACTATAAACTAGCTCCAAGCTAGAAATCTGCTGCAGTGGTGCTCTAATTTATAGTAGGCCCTATCACTTGTATGTATGTTCGTGTAAGTAAGTGTGTAGAGAAGTGTGGGATGGTGTAAAGCGGGATTCGACGTAACAACCCATCGTTATGGCAGCGGACAGTATCGACGTCACGTTTCGCCGGACAGATGGCACACTTTGCCCCCTCGACTATCTGTCCTACACGCGATGTGTGCACGCCTCCTATTCTTTGCTGGCCAAGTCTCAGCTCGTACTTATTTCGAATTTTCTTTAACGTGAATACGTCTTTAAAAGTAGACCGACACTTTAGTACCAGGACGGAAATGGCGATGAAACGATTGCGTGATGGTCCATTCCGACTCTGTAACGTCGCAACTAATAACACTTGTTCGATCGCGTATACGACTATACGATGCGAGCATGACCTTGATTTGGCGCCGCGCGAGGTGTGGGTGGGGGCCCGCGGCGACTGGTGGCAATTTCTGTCTTGGGCGAGAATTTCCGGGCGGTGTACCTCGCGACGCCGATATGCTAGAACGCTGATTTTGGTGCCCAATGAGAGATCTCGTTTAGATCTGTCGATTTAAGCTTTAATAGCCAGGTATCTGTTTCGTTACTTTCATTTAATTCCCATATCTCACGCATTTACTTAAAAGCCACGGTCGTGTGCCCTACACAGCCACACCAAGATTTTTCTCTAATTGCATTTGAAGTCCTGCCTCGAGGCTAATGAGCGGACTGCTGTGAACAACAAAATACTTTAAGAAACAAGTTACGTCCTAGCTTATGACAAATACAACGGATAACAGTACAGGACAACTGATCTCAGCGATCCTTGCGGCTCTCTCTCTCTCTCTCTCTCCTTGAATAGTTTTGGTACACTTTTCGCTGTATGTATTTTTTTTCCCCTATTATTAAGTAGGCATTCTTCGTCCAAATTTGCCTGAAATATTACTCAAATTTTAGCCGATTTACCAAGCTGTTTTAGGAGTGGATTAAGTTTGGTATCTGGGTGTGACCGATTTATGCAGAAAATGTTGAGTAGTCTTTTACAGTCCCGTCACAAGAATACAATTGGGATGTACAGTTAAAATCATGTCACACGTACAATTGGTTTTTGTCAACTTAATATGCTAAGCCTGTATTATTTAAAGAAATTGACTGGAAATGGGGAGGAGGCGAAAATATTTTCTCTTAGTTGGCACAAAGTCACTTTGTCCCCCTTTTTATTTTCCATGACCAATATATACTTTCTTGTTCCTCCAGTCATATTTCTTCGTCCCTATGTTCCCAACACTAAAACAATTTTTTTTAAAAATAAACAACCATTCGTTTCCCTCCCCCTCGCGGTTCTTGTGAGCACCAAAGTCATTGGAATAATAACGGTTTTAAATATTGAGGAAGGGGAGAAACTGAAAACCAACTAGCGCGATGTGACGTTTGCAGAAATCCCGCATCTGTCGTGGTCAATCAAAACTGTTGTAAAAAACCTGAATGCACGTGAAACGCAGGGTTATTGATACTCTCTGTCTCGTGTAACTTGGCAAGATTTTGACAGTTCGACGAAAGTAGCGCCAGTGTTTACATTTCGTTTATGTATCCTTTCGCCATCAGCTGGTGCGCCAAGTGGCTGCCAGCGGAACGATGCCGCTGGGTTGGGGTTTTCTCGGGCATGTCCCGTTTGCCCCCGTCCTTGCGTTCCGGCGCTGCTCCTCGTCGGCTCACAAGACCCCGTTGCTAACCCTTTCACGCCCATTGTAGCCAACTGTCTACGTGTTCCACAGGAAGGTAATGTTTGACCGGCAGTGTACTCTACGAAGCTCAGCGCCTGATGATCTTCCCTGGGAGTAACTGATTCGTAAACCGCGCTACTGGTCTACGTCATGACTGGCTCATATAGGCTATTCGCGGTAAAGTGAGCACTTTTGAAAGCCCTTTCGTTTGGAATAATAGTCAATAAATATCTATATTATTTCAGGTTTAGATGTTAACTTCGAATGCGGTGGAATACACATACTGTGTTTATTACTTACATATCAATATTTATTTAAAAAGGTGGCTAAAGGATTAAAAAAATGGCTGAAAGAAAAAAGTAACTGGGGCTTCAAAAGTGCTCACTTTACCTTGAACAGCCTATATCACTAACCACTGAACACAACTCTTACAACTTAATTGGTTGTAATAAATAAACAAGTTCTTAAACCAACAAATCACGTGTCAAAAATGTTCTTTATTTGCCTCACCAGAAATAATATATTAACGTGGGAAAGGAAGGTTAAAGAGCCGCTTAGACGTTTCCACTCTCCACCGTTAGTTTCTAAAGAATTGTTCGTCAACCGCGCAAAAAAAATGTTACTGTGTGTACAGCCTTCGGTGGTCTCCTAGCTGCGGTGGAAAGCAACGTATAGCGGAAACACGGTCATAACCGGAAGTAGTTGCCGGAGGGGCAACGCCCCTAGCTTGGCGGGGCAGGTGTGCACGAAGCGTGGCTGCAATTGGTCGATTGTTCGGAACGCTTTTAGGGCGCACGCCTCTCCGGGCTACAGCCCCAGGTATTAAAGAGATCTGCTTTACAATAGTTTGTCGTCTTTTTTTTTCTCAACGAAACTAAACTGTTTAGTCGTCGCAGTACGTGCTTCTTCTCATATTTCAGGAACGTTGTCGCGCCGAGTAAGCGTCTGGAATGCGGTGAAGGGTAGTCTCCGTGAGACTGGGCTTAGAGAGTTCACCTGGTATTGTACGAACACGTTGATTTCGAATGAACCGTTACTGACGTTCTGTGTGCTATAAATATTAAGTTAAGACGTTAAAACTTTTTCAGTTACAAATAAACGTAACGACGTGGCGTGGAGAAACGTGGGCACTATATTGGAATTAAAGATTTTTACCGCACGTGCAATTTACGATTTATTGTGGGAATGGGAGGACTTTGGTATATCTCTATATATTACTATTAATGGGCTTAGAAAAAAAAATTAACATGAGAGTATTTGAAGTTCCCGCCCCGCCTCTCCGAAAAAACACACTAAATTTTTATATTACCAAAGTAGTGATTATTACCCTTGTCATTTAAATACTCTGTAGTAGCAACATAAACGATGGATTGTAGTCTGAGATAAGTCGAGTGCTATCAGCTGAGAGTGCAAACTCTTGAGTTGACGAGAGGTAGTCAGAAATAATAGTTTGCAAGCACGCTGCTCACAGTTTATTACTCTAGGTGACCACAGCTTCTAGGCTAGGGACAGAAACCTGGGCGATGTGATGCTANAGGCTAGGGACAGAAACCTGGGCGATGTGATGCTAATAGATAATTCTTGTAAACACGATGATTACGCTCATTCCACAAACTTTCAGCGAAGAAAAAAAGGGGTGGGGGGTTCGTGAAAGCAACTTTTTATTGCAAAAAAAAATGCATTTAAATATTATTCAGTTACTGTACTTATTTAAGATTTCAGAGTTACTCATGTGATTTTTTTAATAATTATAATCCCTTATTGTATGGACAGTAAGAAATTTGAACTGCCGAGTACGGCAGACCCAAGTGGCGATAAATCGACAAACCCGGAAGCTCAGGCAGCTGTATGTGTACTCCAACAGTTTTTTTAAGCCACTTGATTGGCTGAGGTTCTTTTGACCAGCATCGTACCACTTGTCCTTGACTATTTGTAATCTAGGCCTGGGCGTTAGCGTGGAAATAATTGCTGTTAGTCTGTTTTTCTTCGAAGACAGTAGTAGGAAATAAGAGAACTGGGACTCCTGGCTGCGGGGCCGCGGCGGCCATCTCGGAGGACGTCACGCTGAAACCTCCTGCTCTGTCATTCCTTGTTAGCACCGGCCATCTTGGGTTTTCTTTTTTTTCCCTTTGGAATTTCCCTTTTTCCCTCCTGCTGTGTCATTCCACCTCGGTTTTTCATGCTCTTTCTTGTATTGCGATTCTTTTTTATCCCGCTCTGTCATTCCGATATTATTTTTTCTCACTCTCTGGCATTCCTTCCGGTCTCTCTTTTCCGTTCCATCCCTAAATCAGGAGTTTTATGCGTGACGTCATCCAAGATGGCCGCCACAGCCAGGAGCCAGTTGTCCCAGCTCTCTTATTTTCCTACGCCTGAAGTTTTTATAGTTCAAGTGTTAAAAATTAATTAGGAACCAACAGTAAGTAACAGAGATATAGTATATTCGCGATTTCTTTAAATAAAACCTTTGAAAAATCAGCCCATGTATATACGTGTTTCGTTGTTTCCTAAATACGTCTTGTACCACAAGTTTTTTATACTCTTGTTAGTATAAAAGTATCATATTTTTGATTAAATGGAACTTTTACGTACATTTCATCCATAAATTATATTCCATTTATAATATTAATACAAATAGGGATGAAATACGTGTGTTGGTAATGCTTAGTAAGACATAGTCCTTATGCGAAATATTATCACACTGAGTGCGCAAGAATACGGCGCGCTTTCCCTTTGGTGTAATTTCCTAGACCCAGACGAGCTTTGTTTGCATCAGGCGGAGGAATAGTCTGGACGTAGAAGTTTAGCAGGGCTCCAGTTGGAAGTAACCGCGAATAGCATATACCACAAGACGTAGACACGTCTACCAGGTGAAAGTCGTGACTATCGCCGGTCGAGCTGCGATTGATCGATAGTGCGTGTGATGCGGGCTTCACAAATAGCGACGAACGTCACGCCACCGTTCCATCAATTTTTCAGACACTCGCTTGCAGTCCGTCAGCAGCCGATAACGTCTCTGCGGAAGAAGACTGCGTTGAGTATTATTCGCATTTATTATTCACAGTTAGAGCTGAACAACTCCACGGCTGGTTTGTAATTTGTGGTGTTGGCCGAGGTTCAGGATNGGGATGAAATACGTGTGTTGGTAATGCTTAGTAAGACATAGTCCTTATGCGAAATATTATCACACTGAGTGCGCACGAATACGGCGCGCTTTCCCTTTGGTGTAATTTCCTAGACCCAGACGAGCTTTGTTTGCATCAGGCGGAGGAATAGTCTGGACGTAGAAGTTTAACAGGGCTCCAGTTGGAAGTAACCGCGAATAGCATATACCACAAGACGTAGACACGTCTACCAGGTGAAAGTCGTGACTATCGCCGGTCGAGCTGCGATTGATCGATAGTGCGTGTGATGCGGGCTTCACAAATAGCGACGAACGTCACGCCACCGTTCCATCAATTTTTCAGACACTCGCTTGCAGTCCGTCAGCAGCCGATAACGTCTCTGCGGAAGAAGACTGCGTTGAGTATTATTCGCATTTATTATTCACATTTATTATTCACAGTTAGAGCTGAACAACTCCACGGCTGGTTTGTAATTTGTGGTGTTGGCCGAGGTTCAGGATATTTAGGCTACCGAGAGAAACACCGTTGATCATTTTAAAATAAACAAACGCGAGGAAAAGAAAATTTCTTAAGAGAGAATAATAAACGTAGAGAAATAAATTACTACACGGCCAAGATCATTTGCGACTATTTGAATAAAAAAAGAAGGAAAGATAAAATGTGGCTGCAACTGTTTAGACGTATTGTGAGCGGCATCCGCAGTTGTGCCATATGTAAGCAGTTTGTGCCTAGTCTAATAAAAAAAAAACCCTTAAAATATTTCGATATAAATTTTTTTCTTGATAGAAATGTAAGTCGATATTTTGTTGTCCCGTCATAATGATAATAATAATAATGGCGTGTGGGGAGTGTACCCAGGGCAAGGCAACACCCTCCGAGTGACGGTCTTTCCAGCTGGGACCCGTAGGTGACCGTCATCTCCGAGAATGATAGAAATGAAACCCTAGAATGGAGCGGCGCTGGAATGCAAGGGCGGGGGAAGCGGGAGTACCCCGAGAAACCCCGCCGGCAAGCGGCATCGTCCATCACGATTCCCACATGTAAAAATCCGGGAGTAAGCCCGCCGCGGATCGAACCCGGATCGCCGTGGTGGGAGGCGAGCGCCCTGGCCACTACGCCACCGCTGCCCCCGAAAAGTGTCATAAATCAGCGTAAGTAGCCCTCTTTTTACAGTGTTTATTATTATTTAAAACCGTGTTTTAAGCTATTGCGACACTGCGGCGGATTTTCTAGACAGATTGCTGGATTAAAACTTTGTAGTTACCGCTTAAAATTCTGAGAAAACATAACTCCGTCGCAATGCTTTCTTATAACCGGTTATGTACTTGAGGCGTTTTAACTGTTTTTTTTTTTTTACTAGAGAGGCCCCTTCGCCATGGTAGTAAACTTGTCAGATGCGAGTTGCTTATCAATGAAGAAGCATGGCGACATTTTTGCCTCCTGCTGAAATTGTTGTTTCACACATTCGCATGGATAACTGAGGCGATAGCAGCGTGCTTCTGATTGCATCGGCTCCGCAAGTTACATGACTTGCGGCTTACCTTTGTGAAGGAGAAGTGACGCACGTGGTTCTAAACGTAGCCCTTGCTGTTCACGCACGCTTCCTCTCACCGACAGCTTCTACTGTAGTTACGAGGCGCACGGCGTGTGGCGTGTGGTGCAAGGACGAGCACGATAACCAAACGCGAGGTATTTCACAACTTGTTTCTGCTTATTTGGTTGATTTTTTTTTGTGCACTTTGCTTTCTGCAACGCCCCAGTTGCAACGCCACGACAACGTTCAGTTGTCTACGGATCGCACGACATGAATGTGAAATCGCAAGCTCATGGCTTGTTTGAAAAAAAAAAAATAATAATTGAGACGTAAAACTGTCATTAAACAAATATGCAATAAAAAAAATTATTCATATCATGAATTTTCTGCGACCTAACAAGTGTGGTAAATATTAGTTCACGCGAACAATTTTCAGCTCTATGTGGACGTAAGGGTTATTATGGTGGGGGTTTGGTTTGGTGATTGTTATATCGTAATTTGCGAGTCTTGGAGTTGACAAGTGGCATAACTCAATCTGCTACAGAAGTACGTAGTGTATTTTGTAGACACGTGACCATTTTGTTGGCAAAGTGTGCCAATTGTAACTTTTCATATTTAGGGTCTAATCTATTATTGGAGCACGGCGTCCCGGGATATACCTACTACAATAAGGTTTATTCTGCTCAGGTTGGGAAGCTCAATGCTTTTAGTTTGGCAACTAAATTTTTTTCGTCACTAGGTAAGCGTTAGTGTCACATGTCTATCAGATGTTCTCTATTTCCCACGTTAAAAAAAAAAAATAATTGCTATGATCATAAATCAAATATAAAATAACCATGTAACTAAGTAGGATCTTTATTTTTTATTATTCACGTAGCTTAAAAATTTAATTTAAAGGGACCTCTTTGGAACACTGCGCACCTAGCGGCGGAAATTTTCACTATACCAAACTCTCTAATAAGAAAACTAGGTTTGTTCCTAACCTGAGTAGAATTAACCTAACTACATCTACCACATAATCCAGAGCAGTGAGCAGGGGTTGCCAAACAAATGTAAAGCTGCACCGCCTGTTGCACAAGTTATAAACCACAATGGTTACGAAAAGGAAGTTGCGCATCTTTCTTACGTTCGTCCGTGCGTATCAGCGTACCCGTGCGTTCCGTTGCTTGTGCGTATACGCCTATCTCAGAAAATAAATGTTCTGGAAATAAGACGTGGTCAGAAAAAGGTAAAAACGAATTATCAAAGGTCGCATAGTTTTGCTTTTATTATATTAGATGTAGTAGATCGAGAGAAAAAATTTATAAATGATTTTTAAAAAATCCTCATTTGTAGGGCTTGCCGGCGCAGTTTTCCTCAAGAGGCGGGAGAGAAGTACAAGTGTACGTCTGTAGTTAAATCTGTAGGCTTCCATCGCGTGTAATGTAGTCCCACTGTTACATATCTACTTTGCACGGTACAGCACTACAACGGAAACGCTGTAAGCCGGTTAAGAGTCTTTCGCGTAGGGAAGATGCTAGGCGACTCTCGCCCGTATAGCTCCCTCGCCTCCGACCCTCTAACGAGAACATGGCCCCAGGCTCTTGAACTGCGTTAGCAATGTAACATGGCGCGGACAATTTGCTAATGTACGTAGAGAGCACACACTTCAGACGAGGACTGTTAGGTATATCAAGACGCGACGGGTATTAGAAACGCCGTTTTCGTTTCACTGAAACGTAACTGCAAACGGCGTTTTCAGAGCGCCGTATGTATCCTAGAATACACGCGTCAGATACTTACTGTACACAAATACTCGACGGCTCTGCACTGAACCTTGCCAAAGACTTTCAACTAACAAAATTACATTTGGATACGGATCGTTTTATTGTGCATCTCATTTTGAACACCTATACATTATTATTTTATCACGAAGTTTCGTTTCTAAAGCTAAAAACTGCTGTTTTATGACCACGTAAAATAAAATGTATTAATTAATCTACGAACTCTTTCTTATCAGCGTATTTTCTGCTTGTCTGATGTGTGTCGGCACTGCTCTCAGAACAGCCAACGTAATATTAATTTATGTTCGTTCGTGCTTCAGCTGATACAGGATTTTGTAAATGGCGCGTTGTTTGTTTTGAATACGTGACGTTGCCACTCGCATATTGTCAGAATGTGGCCTTCTTATATGAAATGAACCATACACGCAGCATGACGAGAACACAGCACGTCGGTCGAGAGCCCTGCGTGGAGCGTCGCTTGATGCTTGTAACAGTTGTAGGCCCTTTATCTCCCGCGCTTCTCGCCCTAGCACGTAGTTATGACCACTCGCCTCCTACCTAGGCGAACCAGGTTCGACACCCGGCGGGGTCGCCTCCGGATTTTCACACGTGGGAATTGTGCCGGACCTTGCCGCTGGTTGGCGGGATTTCTCGGGGATATTCCGGCTGCGCTCAATACTCACCTCACTTCACCCTCGGCGGCTCTCGAGACCTCGATGTTGGTCGTCCAAATCTCTTTACTTCCGGCCTGGAAGGCAGGAAATGTCTGCAGTGAGTTAGCGCTAGCGTGGAGGTGGGAGATGCGTGTGTGCTGGGATGGCGTGGGCTATGGCGGACGTAGGGTCTGTATTGATCGCCGGCAGTACGTGCCTAAGAAGAGGGGAGGGGAAGGGACGGCCGCTACCCGGCACCTGGCNCCTGCCTCGCACACGCCTGCCAACCCGCCCGCCACTGCTGGCACAGTGTCGCCACCAGCCTCACGTCACATATACGTTGTCGACGGTAAAGTGAGCACTTTAGAAATGAACCTTCGAAATAAATGAGATTTGGGCTGCTCAACAGCGAGGTATGAGGGTGAAGTGAGGTGAGAATGGAGCAGCGCCGGAATGAAAGGGCGGGAGAAACGGGAGATCCCCAAGAAACGAGAAAACCCCTTTTGTCATCGGCATCGTCAAACACGATTGCGAAAATCCGGGGTGAACCGGCCGGGGATTGAACTCGGTGTTCGCCTTGGTGGGAGGCCAGCAGTCTAACCTCTCAGTCAACGTGGCCCCCAAGTAAATTTGTTAACGACGGAGGGAAAGTAGTTCCGCGTCATAACATCTAGTTTAAGGTGTTAGGCAAACATTAGTGTTTAATGAAATCATTAATTTGGTGTTCTGTTTTTTTTAACGCATGCAAGTGTATGAATAAGCAAAATATTATAATACTCACTGTCTCTCCAGTGTATTTGCAGTTGACTCATGGTTAATTTTGCAAAAAAATAGTTGCATACCTCTAGTGCGTAAATTCTAAGGCTACGCTGAACGGCATTATCTCAGTATGATGGACTGCGATATAGTACAAATGTGACGTTTAAATTTGTGGACACTTAACGTAGGTTACTTTCCGTTTCGATTCACGCAGGTAGAAGTAGGGATTAACATTTTTTTTAAATATTTACATTTGGAAGAATTTGACAGTTCCCCGTGCCGGACGCAAGAACAATGTGGCCCGATCCATGGCAACGATTTTTACATTTGGTGGGATGATGCAAAACGAGAGTAAAAATAGATCCGTAAGCAGGGTTTACAAAAACACTCATTTAACCAAGAACGGCGTGTATTTAGGGCCACCTGTTTTCCGCGAAAAGATTCCACCGCTAGTTGTATCGGAAAACACGTTAGTTCAGAAACAATTTTTTGGGTTGGATGATTTGAACTCTCGGGCAGCTGAGGTGTCTGCCAGCCATGAGGTGTCTGCCAGCCAATCACAGACGTTCAGTGCCGGAGTAACTTAATTCTGATAGGCCTAGTCAAATAGAGAATGCATCCTCACACACACACACACACATTTGGCCAATAGCCAAAGGATACCTGCTTGCGTGCACGTAGAATGTTATGTCTATCCTGAACACAAATCTTTTCGCGAAAAAAAAATGCCGTACCTATATCTACTTAAAGACTACACGTAAGGCAATTAAGAAATGTAACTTTCAAGATGGTCTTCCATCATAACTACGAATCGCATTTTCATGCTGTTAACCCTCATATGATAGATACTAGGATGACATTGAACTTCGCCGCCAGTAAGACTGCAGGGTCAAGCTCGCGTAGTTGTCAGCATGCCAATTATGTCACACGTAATATGCGATACAGCATAAAGATATGCCCCAACCGGCTTCGATATTAGCACTTGATCGTGTTTGCCTATCGGAGACTAACCGTCTGTGTGGCGTCGCAAATTATTTTAAATACACATTTCCGTCAGAAAATACTGACTTGAAAAACGCACATAAAATCACTTAAGACGGATGTAACCCGGTATCTCCAGAACGAAACAAGCTGGATCATTTTCTTTATGTGATCATTTCTAGTTAAGATTTTCCTTTGTCAGAACGTGTGGTGAGTAGAGTACAACTATTTACTTATTACTATTACTACAACTTATTACTGTCTTTGTATAAAGACATTTACAGCTTAAGTATCTTTACGAGGCGAAATGGTATTCTGTAACTCAATGTGTCTTCACGATTGTCTTCCGAGTGCATTGTGACTGTCTTTATATAAAGACCGGTCAACAAGTTGTCTTTATGAACGAAAGTGGAACGAAAATGGCGGACGTATTGAGGTTTATTCAACAAATATGTCTTACAGAAAAGAAAACTTTTTAAAATGCCCTAAACATTCTGTTATATTTCCGCACAAATAAACAGTGTACGAAATACTTTTAACAAGTATATTTTATAATTCACTGGTGACACACTCGCTTTAACGTAGCTGTGAAGTGACACATTTGGCAGCCGGTAAGTGCTGCTATCTCGTAATTGTCTAAATGAACTAGTACCACCTAAAATCTTGTATCCATATAAAAAAAAGTAAATTTATTTTGGAAGTGTTATTCGAAAATGTATTAAGAAATAAATTTCACTTATAGTTGAAAATTCACTACAATAGCAAAATCTGTGAGACAGTGCATTCTGTAATAACGGCAAAAAAAATATAATTCAACAAGCAGGTCGTTGATTTGAGAACACTGCCCGCTGCGTTGGCAAGCGTACATCTTTGCTCAAAAGATACGGCTTACAGAATGTCACACAAAGACGGTAACGAGTGACCATCGTCATGGCCCCTCTTTTTGATAAAGACGATCGCGTTGACTGTCTTTAAGCGAGTTTCAAGTTAGAGAAGAGAATATAGTGCCCCCAGAAGTGAGAACTTTTTAGCGCGATTGCACGTAAACGTTGAATGGAAAAAAGTACGTAGAGACTTTCACAGAGCGATACTCGGGCACGCGTGAACACCGGCCTGTGACGACATGCAGCCGTGTCGTAATAACGTTTGCTAATAGTTCTGTGCCGCTGCCAGCGAATGTTCCAACGCCCACAGCGCGATTCTTCTACCGGCAGAGTGGCGGTTAGGCGCGTTTTCAACTGCAGGCCGGGAGACACCGATGTGAGGCAGAGCGAACTACAAGCCCCCCCCCCACCNTTGATAGGGTTACGTGTTTTTCTCGAGAAGATTCTACGACTAGAATGCACTCAAAAAACACGCTAGTTCATAACCAGTATCGCGGTTGAATCATTTTTACTGTAACTCGCCCGCGAATCGCAGACGTACTGTATCGCAGTGACCGAGTTCTGATTGGTCAGTCGCGTAAGAAAACACGTAGCTGGTATGCCCCGTAAGAGTATTGAAATCTAGCACGTGCGGAAATCTTTTCGCGAAAAAACAGGCGGGCCGTACTTATCGAACATTTAACACGACTTCGCGTTTAGGCCGTTCACGGTAAAGTGAGCACTTTTGAGGCCCTAGTTACGTTTTCCTCTCAGTCACTTTTATTCTTTAACCACCTTTTTTTTTATTTTTTTAAATAAGTATCACAATGCAAGTAATAAACACACTGTGTATATTCCACCGTACTCGAAAGTTAACGTCTAAGACTAAAATAAAATATACTTATTAACTATCAGCATTATTCCAAATGGAAGGGCTTTCAAAAGTGCTCACTTTACCGTAAGTAGCCTGTATACTGTAGTCACTTCCAACTTTTCTGAAGCCTTGAAGTTCTACTTTCATGCTATTCCTTCTGCAAACAAAGCTTAACAAAGTGTAGATGATGACAAGGAAGGGACAACGCACCTCATTTGTGCTCTCTCAGTTTAATAATATTTTGCGAGAGAACTATTTCTCGCAACGCATTACCAACACACGTATTTTATATCTATTTTTATTCGTATTAATTATAAATTAAATATTGTGCTTTTTTATATAAACTGTAATAAAAAGTTCAATGTAACCAAAAGTGAGATAAGTTTATGTTAACTGAAGTATAAAACGCTTGTATTACGACATATTTCGGAAACAACCAAACACGTCATTCGTGGAGTGATATTTCACAGGTGTGGTTCGAAAAGTGTGAAGATACTGCGAACAGACTTAAGTTTGTCTTCCTTCTTCCTATTACGTGTCTCCCGTGCAACACGGCCGTTCACATAATATTATTGTATAATAGTGTTAGTGTGAAATTGTTACAAACGTGAATGTGTTACTGTAACACAAGTTATTGCTTTTAAATTTATGTATAAAGAGTGTGGCAATAATGAAAACATAATACTTTGAGGCACAAAAATTATAAATTCTTTTAACTTGCTTTCGCTACCAATATAATTACAGATATGCCCGTCTGTACTTGCGTTAAAATATAGGAAATTGCGCCAGGGGATTTTTTTTTCAAAGGTTGTCGTAAGTGTGGAGACGGCACTGTTGCTAGAACGCGCGCACATGCGCAGTGGATTTTGTTCTCGGAAAACAAACTGGAAGGGAGGATGATATCATGGCGGGAAAAGCGTACATTATAATCCCGGCCGGGAGTGTACCGGTATTTAAAAGTATGGTTTTTAAGGAGAATCGCTAGTAAACAATATTAAACGCCTCAAGGTCATAACCTGTTATAAGAAAGCACTGCTACGGCGCGCTATGGTAAACAGCATAAACAAGCTTTTTATGCGTTGTTTACTCGGAATTTTAAGCGGAGATTATAGGGTTTAATGCAGCAATAGCATTGTTGCTACGGTAGAAAACAGAAGAATCAATATCGTAAACACTTCTCAACGACCGCATTTGCGTTCCAATAACAACATTTATGTATTAGCAGCAAAATGGACACTTCCATATCTGTCCTGGGAAATAAATCACCTTGAGATATTCTATAGTTTTTGAAACTTGTAATATACACAATTGCTTTATGAGGCCCGTATGACAGTTATGGATGCCCCTCAAGGTCATATATTGATACAAATATCTTAAGGGGGGGG
>NQII01000493.1:1934947-1983088 GCA_002778355.1 Clitarchus hookeri
GGGGGGGGGGGAGGATTAAATCGCGTGGTCAGGCTGACAAGTTGTCGCGTTCTTGGCTTCAGTTCAGCTTGAGCCGCTGTAATATTTTTGCTGCTCGTAAATAACCGCGCACTCGGCTGAGGAAAGGCGATAAACTGAAGATAAGGTAGGCTGTTTTTCGTATTCGGCGCACGTTCCCAACCTCGACCCACCTACGACTAACACAACTGGGTAAAATCACAGTGACGTTGACCCACAGTTGAATCACGGTGACAGTTACATTTTTGCATAACGTTCGTGTTTCTACAAGACTCCGCTTCAGAATATTACTAGGGTACATAGTAATGTAGTAATTAATCTCTAATTATGTAATTGTATTACATGTTAATGGCTTTCGTTAAACCTTATGTAAAGCATTCTATCGCGTGAAACTGAACTTGTACCGCCGATTAGATGCGAAAGAAGACTGCATTCGCGCGTACCGTGCCAACGCCAATAAAACACAAATAAATAAATACATCTCTTGGCAGAAATAGTTGTTCGTTGTTCGCGCACACGGCGTGTGTGGCATGCGCTGACGAGCTCTTATTCTGTGTACGGGAAGTAGTTCTACAGCCTTCCTTATTCGTCGATCAATCACAGCTTTATTTATGTTTGAGTGACGTGTGCGCATAACGTGAGCAGTGTCGCCAGTAATTGTAACGTTTTCACTCAAATATTATTATAAATCGCCAGGGGCAAATCCGAGTTCGTGAGAGACAGAGGTCTAATTAAAAATAAAATAACTATATTTTGACATTGTATTTGATATACAATGCTATAAAATATACGCAGCTATTATTTACATCATTAAAGTGCCTGTATCTACTATTAACACTTGTTATTCTCAGTGGGCGCAGTAGTTGATGTCAATCTCAATTCTAATAAAGTCCTTGCCACTCTCTTTATGCTGGGTACAGTCACTTAATTCCCACTTATTATTTACACACATTCAATCCAACTGTCTATCGCCATCATTCCTAATGTCCGTCGCTCATGCATTCTAGCTAATTCAGTAGTCCTGCCCGTCAGTCTGGTTCTCCACACTGCGGATACTCGTAGTCTGCTTAAGGCAGCACAAGGCTCCAGACTCCTCACTGTCAACTCGGAGGCTCGTCGCGCTGAGGAAGGCGAGGGCAATGACAAGAACATTCTTTCAACGATAACCCTAATTAAAGCCATGCCCCAAGGACGAAGGCGGCACGAGTCCCGGCAGGCTCATCGTGAAACGCTCCGTGTGATGCGGCGGGCACGCTTGTCACTACGCGCTGCTCTCGAGTTACCGGGGCCGCGGTGGCTGAGCGGTTAGACTGCTCGCCTCCCACAGAGGCGAACCGGGTTCAAAGCCCGGCCGGGTCACGCCCGGATTTTATTTAAGTGGGAATCGTGCCGAACGATGCCGCTGGTTGGTCGGGGATCTCCCGTTTCCACCGCCCTTGCATTCCGGCGCTGCTCCATACTCACCTCAATCACCCTCGTTGGCTCTCAAGATCTCGCTGTTAAGAGCCGCCCAAATCTCTTTACTCACTCACTAAATATCGGGTTACCACGTTCGATATAAATGTATAAAGTTATGGACTGTTGCAATATTCCCTCCTATTAAATTTAATATAAGCAATTTTTACACTTTGAAACATTATAAAAAGAAAATTTTTTTTAAACAATACAATGCAAATTAAGGATTATACAACTGGTTAGCACATTTTAAAAATATTAAATAATAATAAGTAAATAAAAATATAATTTTTTTTGGTGACGAATAATAGTTAATTTGTTAAGATTCACACCCCTGCTTGTGATGTACTGTGTATCCAAGGTTTTTACAGTAATTTATTCGAAGATTCGAGTTCAGTGCTGGTTGTGTTAGGTCAGTTACAATGATAAGAAATGCCTATTAGGGTTTTAGGCCACGCGAAAATAGTAAATAAACAACAGCGACGACGAGCACTGAATGTTCCAAGGAACTTGTGTTATCGCGTCCTTATGAAATAAAAAACTATTGTAAAACATGGCAAAGCCATTGGCCAACTAGCCGCTTCACAGTGTGATTGGGGCAGAAAATAGTACTGTCGTTTTGTCTGTAATTTTTAACTTCAAACGTTGTTATTTCATTTATTAGTTGCGTCTTTCATAGCTGTGTAATATTAAAATGTATATGTGCTTGCAGCTGGAAAATTATTTACTGTATACAGGTGGATTCACGAGGAGTTACCGACACACTCGGGGCTTATTCCGTACATCATCTGGAGCAAAATATGTAATTATACATGTAGGCACTATTCCCAATATTTACAGAGTAATTACAAACATTTGAAAATTGACGAATAAAATAATAACCCTTTCAGAAGTAAATACTGTGGTGTATTAGCAGACCGTATTGCCTACAGTTGAGAATCGCAATTGCGTCTATAGCAAATTTACAAAAGATGTTCAAAAAAGTTTTGTCTACTCGCATACACTTCGCACGCTTATGTACCGCACGTGTTGCTCTACGCAGCTGCACAGCACACGGCTGTCTTAGATTTCTGTAGCGGCGTGCATGTTAGGCGCAAGTAGTTCCTCACGTGTTATACAATCCTTTGGTGAACAATGTCCATCATCCTTCCTCATGCGCAATCATCTAGGCATTTCCAGTTTGTCGAATTACTCTGTAAATATCGGGAATGCGAGCCACATTTATATGACATATTTTGCTCCAAATGATGTAAGGACCAAGCCCTGTGAGTGGCGGTAACTCCTCGTGAATCTCCTGTATGTTGTATTGTTTGGGGCCAGAGACGCTTCAAGTAAAGAGTATCGTTAAAGACGCGACGAGCCAGGGCTTTAGTTTCACCTAAGGTATGTGGTGTAGCAAAAACCTCTTTTGATAAAAATGTGCTTAGCAACACTATTCTTCAACGATGTTCCCATTTTTCTGTCTGCAATAGTTAACAAGAAAGTGTTAGCTGCTGTAAAAACCATGTCGCATGTTATATTATTAAAATTGAAAAATTTTAATCAGTGTCCATAAGAAAGTATATATATTAACACTATGGCAAATATACAGGAACAGCGCTGATATGACGATATATGTTCCTTTAAAGGCTGTAGACGGTAATTTGAACAATTTTGAGGCCCTATTTAAGTTAACAATAGGGCGTACTACGTCGCAAGGGGTGGGGAACGTACGCTTTTTTTTAATGCGTAAACGTGTAAGAAATAACAGATCTATAAAATATTTGCCTTTCTAATAACGCCACAGTTTCACTTGACCGACGCACGAATAAAGTTATCAGGTTCATTGACAATGTCAGTTTTACACATCGCAGAAGAATGCACAATGCGCATAAAGGCCATTTCACACAATCAAATCTTTATTGGATTGAAGAATCACTATTTGCCTTTCAACGAATTGCATTCAATGAGCTTTCAAGTCTCCACGTAAAAATTTGTCACAAACTTTTTTAACGAAACCAGTGAAAGAAATAACAAAAGTAAATTTTTAGAAGTATCTGCGACTCTTGTACGTCACGAAAATAGTAAAACTAAACCACAACAAATTTTCTTCATATTATTTACAATTTATTCTTTAAAAAAAATACGCATCCTTATTTTGTAACAACTTCAAAATATATGCAAACAACTATATTGTTATGAGATTATTTCCATTAATATTGGCAGGCAAGCGGTGATAAAAAGCGATTTACATTTTGGATTCAAGAAATTGTAGAACACACTCGAAACGAAAATCTTGAAGGAAAACGAGACAATCAAGAAATCGAAAGAGAAAATGGCCGGGATTATGACGTTTCTATGACGGTCATATAGCATTCAATGAATCGAGTTCAATAAAAATTGAAGGTAATTGGAAGAAAACTTGGTAGTGTGAAAGGGCCTTAAGGAGGGCTTTCAAGATCGCTCTGTTTACCGTGCAAGGACGCCGCCAGGCGGAGTGATATAAGCTGCCGTCTCGGAGTTGGGAGTTGAAAGTTGGACATGTGTCGTTGTTGCCCGCCTGCCACCCACATAACTCAGCTCGGCGGTCCTAGAATGAGGCGAGCTGTAGGTCAAGGGCCATATCCGCCCTCTCATTTGCCCCCTCCCTTCGGCCTTTTGCTTCCCTTTTAACACGAATCTCAAGTGATAATCAGGGCATTTATAGTGTGGTTATTAAGCCTGTTTCGTAGCAATAAACTTGCGTGTGTTCCAGTTTGCTTTATTGAACACTCGAAATCAGCCGTTAGGGGAAAAAAAATCCCTACTTTACCTAATGTCGCAGTGTAATAGGCTGGTCACGATTCATTTCCTACAAAACATGACAGTCGCCTGAACTTCGAAAAGGGAGTCACAGCCTATGGAAGTTGGTAAGATTTAATCTCACGGAAGTCTCTTTCGGCTCTTTTTAATAAAACATAACACACTTTTAGATAATTATTTAATTTATTGTTTGGATATTGTTTTAAATAGGAAAATCTGATAAAATGTCAAACGTTATGTCTGGATATAATTCGAAATGAACACGTCATTCTTTTGTACGCAGATTTATTATTTTAAAAATTGTGTTCATTCCCTTAGCTCTATAAAGAACGGGACAAAAAAATCCGTCTCGGGGCTTTCAATAACTTTAAAAAACGGGACGTATGGTCAACAGGTAACGTAAAAGGTAATTGCAGTAAATGTTGGCAATATAATTATATTTAGAAGTGTTAATAAGAGTTGAGATGTTTAAACTGGCGGCCATTGAAATTTTTTACACATGTTAAGTCAAACATGTTCGGCTCTGTTAACGGTTATATTGGCTCCGAACTTGTTCCGATTGCAATCACTTTTTGCTCAAAGTAAACTGGTTGTGCAAGTACATCACAACGACTTTTCTTTTGTTTTGCACTCTCATTGGCTGCTCATGTGGTAGTGTAAACAAATACTGTTGTTAAGGGGGCTGAAATTGGTGGGGGTTTTCTTCACTCGTGGATATAAATAAAAAAAAAAGCCAAGTCACATAGCGATATACTTCGTATAATTACGGTGAAAGTAAGGTTAGTTTTATATAAAAGAAAAAGTTATAAGTGTAAGAAGCGATTGTCAATCATTTCGGAAGCGTGTTTTTTGTTTTAATTCAGTTGCATGTTCATTTTATTAACAATTTAATTGAACGTGTAATATATTCACATTAATTAGTTCAGCCGTTAGTGTAACCGTGCCCTAAATCATTATGCATTTATGTTTGTGATCGTACAGCGGTGTGAGGAATTTGTGCGGCGTCCATTCGCCGAGGTCTTGAATTCCAATGGAGGTGGGGCAGCAATGGAATGCAATGTCGCGGGAGAACCCCTACGAAACCCAACGGCAACGCCCGCCACGTATCCCACTTGCGAAAATGGTGGGGGGGGAGGGGGAGAGATCGTCCCTCCCCCTCCTCAGATAGTTGGATCAAGTTTCTCCGTGGTGGGATCGAAGAGAACACTGTGTATGCAAACAAGCGCTTTTAGAAGTTTGTGTATTTCCTCTGGCCGATTTTTAATGCAAGTAGATTAAATTCATATTTGTAATGTAAAAGTATTTTATTCATATAAAATGTCTTGTGCTTTCGAAATCAAGTTATAAACAAACACGTTCATCAATGTTGACCGTGCGACTTCGACAGTTGTGTCCGTATACTTCCTCTTGAAGTGTATGGTATAGTCACAACAGAAATTATAGTATTTTATGTGCTATCAATTATTCCGGTGGTGCTATAATTATTTGTGAATTTTTTTGAACGTGTAAAATTTCTTCCTGTAGCGATGACCGTGATTTTTAGCTCAACATGATTTTGCGCCTTCTTGTCAGTTGTCTGCGTGATGCCAGAGAAACGATAGAGTGGTTATTTCAGTTTCACAGGGCGCGAAGTAGTGCTACCGACCTGTCCATTGGATCGTTTTTAGTTATACTTGTACGTGATTTTATGTCTGTTTACGTGCTTATACGCTCCTAACATATACATTTTTCATAATAGCCATCGGTTAGGCGTGCATGGGGCCATCACTTCTAAACACAAAACTATAAAAAAAAAATATTTTTTATCGGACTTAGAAAAAATCTGCTGTTTTCACTCTGTGATGCTTTCGCCAGGTTATGCGAAAGAGACACGGCCTAAAGCTGGCTTCACAATATAATATTTAAGCGTTAAATTGTGCGTTATAACGTGTGCGGGAGAAATGAAAGAGTTTCATCTAGCGTGTTGGTTTCCAATTGTACTTAGCAGGTCGTGTGCGTTGTTGGGATTTCCTTAAGCGTTAAAATAAATGGTTATATTTTATATCTTAGTGAAACTGATGAGGCGGCGACCAATCAGAACAGAGCAGTCGGTGGTGTTAGCGGGAACTGTTATTTACAGAAATGTAAGTATAAAAAGTGTTAAAAAGGCATGTGCGTGCACATGTTTACCATTGTGTTTGGTCGTAAAAATAATCTCCTCTGATAGAAAATGTCTGCTTTGAAGTATGATCTGCTTAAATATGGTTGTGATACACGAGGGTAGGTTAGGAACAAAAGTAAACATGACAGGCTTGTCGCCTGTTTCCGTTGACTGGAACGAAGAACTAAAGCATTAGTTTGAAACTGCAAATACAGACGACGTGTTTTCGTATGCCAGATCAGCGCTTACTTCGTAAGTGTTGTAATTGTAAGCCCAGCTGGAGTTGTGTGGCGATGTGAGTGGATGTAAGATGGCGGGAAGGGTCGAGCGGACGCAGGCCAGTGGCGGCTAAGACGTGTCTGCGGTCCCGATCCACGCCGCTCCACGCACTGCTGACCTTGAGCCGTGAGTCAGGAGCTTGCTTGCGTCGCTGTCCCCGCTACCACACACTGCACTCGAGGCGAGTCACTGCAGGGGCGTGGCCAGACATTCGCTTTTAAGGGCGAGGGCGGTCCTTCATTGATGCGGCTACAACAATTTCGAATCTGAGTAACAACAGCGTATATGGACATGGACATTACTTATCTGTACTGTTTAATACACCTTTATATTTATATAATTTCTCAACTATAGCGACGTCTTACAATTGCATTTTAACAGTTGTTATCAACATGTTTATTTTCTGTCATTTATCACACGTAATATTTAATTATTTACAGTTTTCTTATACGTGACAGCTATCGCAGTGTGAGTTTAATAAATTTTTTTATGGCAAGGATGTTTAAGTCTGTATTTTTATTTATAATTGTAAAGTGTATTTCGAAGTTTTTCTAAATCAATGCAAATATGCCTTTAAACAGAAGACCGCGGGTGTAAGAGCAATTTATTTGGTTGTCATGGTAACTCAAGACGTGATAATGCGTGGGCACGGCTCTCTCGTGGTAGGCGCTAATTTTTAAAAGTTGCGATTGAGAATGTTGAAGTTTCTAGCCATCTTGTTTCCGCCAGGCAGGACGCCGAAACTGAAGGTCTCGGCCTGGTAGGCTTTTATTTGGTTTTGATTAGAATTTATCGAGTACGTGAGGTATTTACGGTCTGCCCAATGTGGACGAAAACGCGCCCAGTAATTTTAAATAAGAAGCAATTCTTTACGCGTTACCCACGCGGTTATTTATTAAATTCAAGTATTTCTGCCAGGTTAGGTTTTCTGGGCTTTCTCTTGTGCCCTCCTCCGTCTTCACTCCACGTCTGCTCCGTCCTTCTTTCATCCACGTACTACAAGCCTTGCGCGTAGAGGCGACGAGGACACTCGATACGCGTCTCTGTGTCACTACGTCTCCCTTGCTGCTTTACTTCAGAATTGGATGATATAAGCTGTTCACGGTTAAGTGAACACTTTTTGAAGCCTTCTCTTTTGGAATAATAGTCAATAAATATATTTTATTGTAGCCTTAGACGTTAACTTCCGAGTGCGGTGGAATATAGGCTAAATACATACTGTGTTTATTTCTGTCATGGCAATCTTTATTTTATAAAGTGGTGGAAGGATGAAAAATGGCTGATAGGAAAAAAGTAACTATGACCTTAAAAGTACTCACTTTACCGTGAACAGCATATAGTTTAATAGTTAATAGGTTGTACACGGAAAAATAGCACTTTTGAAAGTCCCGCTTAAGATCTGCTTAAATGCACATTGTGTCTTCTTCTACCGTATGTAAAATTTGCCAATGGCCTAGCAACTTTATTCGTGTTTCGGTCAAGTGAAACGGTGAAATTATTATAAAAAGTAGGCCTGAATATTTTATAAATGCTCTAATTCTTACAGTTATATGCATTAAAAAAACGGAAAGGAGAAGAAATTATTTCATAATTAACAAATTCTTTTACCTAGCGCGTTTAATTCAACGTTAAGACATGGAACTACTTTCCCGCCATCGTTGCCAACTTTACTGCTGGGTACATGCCAGTCGGTGTGCCCGTTAAAGTAAATGCAGGTAAGAACCGTGACATTTGTATGGTTGATTTCCAAAAGGCTCAATTAATCACGAACAGCAGACGACGAGGTATTCATCCCAACCCAGAAGTCCGTCGGTACATCGCTGGAATTACCCCTGAATAACGCAATTTGATTGCTTTACATGATGTCTCACAGCCCACACTTGAGAGATCATGTTTAGGAGCTGGTCAAGGCCACTATCTACCTGCTGGCAGCTGAGTAATTTAAATGGGAAATCCCATGTTAAGGAAATTTCGTTTCAGTGCATTAAGCTTAAATATAGGCGTTTCAAACAAAATGTATTCTTCGCGAATTTTTTAGGAGACGATCCCTACGAGCGTATATTTTTAATATATACAGGCAGTACCGTAGGCCTATGTACTTTTTTGTAAAACATAAATGATAAAGAAAACTCCTTGCAAACAGGTTATACGTGTTATGGAAACATCTCCGCCGTAGGGAACTACTTCTAAAACGTTCATGAATAATACATTTCGTTTGCAACGCCTATCTTAAAAAAAATAACGCAATGAGGCGAAATTTCCTTAACGTGGGATTTCCTATTTAAATTCGGCGGTTGCCGGTCGGTAGGCAAGTGGGCCTTGAATTGTCTTGTGGTCGCTTTGGCGTTGTGTTTGACACTAGTGTGTGTGTGTGTGTGTGTTATGTCGAGGGAATGTGTCGTGAAATGCTCTCCGTTGTTGTAAAAGCGGTGTCCTTCAGCGGACTCGGTGTAGTAGGCTTCCGTGTTGCTGAGCCGACACCTGGCTTCATTCCGCGAAAACAGTAACTGCGGAGAAGCATTCCTGAACTGCCGTAACGTTCGAACTGCACGCGCTTACAGCGGGAATACGCACTGTTTTGAAATGTGACCCGTTGCAGTTTGTTCTTTTTTCAGCGGCAATGACAGTCGGGCAGGTTTAGATTGAAGCACGCTATGAACGGCGATTGAGCTATCACTGAGATATGGCAGCACTATGTTCCGCCTTCGAGAATACATCAAACCTATTAAGTCAGGGGACATTATTAATTAATTTAAAAAAAGGGGGGGATATTATGTGGACAACGTTAAACTTTATGGCGTGGCGAATAAACGAGAACCCGTAGTTGGAAAATGAGTCAGTGTGTGCAGGTGAGTTCCGGTGTACTTACTCCCTGTGTCATATTATTTGGCAAGATCATGACAGTCAGCGAGTGGTAATTGACGTATACGAAACAAACAAAAGTGTACTTTACAAAAATCCTGTATCAGCTGATGCGTGAACGAATGAAAATTAATTGTACCTCGGCTGTTCTGGACTTCACTGCTGACGCACGTCAGACAAGCAGGAAATACGCGGATAAGAAAAGAGTTCCTAGATTAATTAAAACAATTTTATTTTACGTGGTCACGAAACAGCTGTTGCTAGTGTTACAAACTAAACTTGGTGCTAAAGTAGTAATGTTGAAGTGTTCGAAATGAAATGCAAATTAAAACGGTTCGTATTCAAAATGAAACGCAACTTCAAACATAAGGAGTACGTCGTATAACCACTCATTACGCCATCATACAGGCTTTATGTTAATTCTAAAAGCCTACAGAAATATCGCAGGGTATATTGGAATTCTTTTTCAAATAATGTGACCAAATATATTTCAAACTCGTGTCGTTTCGGGTCAGTAATAGGAGGCAAGTCAACTTTTAAAAAGACGGGATCAAGAGGAAGGCTCACAACACGCCATCTGTCAGTCAGCTGCCGAACACTTCTAGCCTAGGAAAAAATAGCTTTCTTGTGAAAAATAACAAATTTCTTGTGTTCTTTTCGGTGTTTTGTTGTACTGTGTTAATAAAAAGAAGATGGTGGGACTCGCGTGGGTAGTTTTGAAGCAATTCTTACGTTGTTCCACGCCACATATTTCCAACTCTAGCTGTTTAGTATCGGTAATAGCAGAATAACTGCTTTGCAAAAGTCGCTGGTGAGTTGTTTGTTGGCGAATGAAAGTGCGTTGTCAAGCAAGTTCCCCGAAATTACTTTTATTTACAGTATTAAAATATTAGCTGTAACACCAAAGTGTAATAACTAGAATTAGCGTCTCGCAAATGTTAACCCAAATTCGCTATGTGTAATAAATTAAAGAAGAGGTAATAAATATTTATATTTTTTTGCAAGGTTTTTTTTTTTTTTTTTACTTTTATAACCTAATAATTTTTTGGAACATATGTCAGTCTATAAATAAAGTGGATTAGCTGAGAGCGTGTTAGTAAAATATACAGCCGCCGCTTGACGCACCAGCTGGTGGCGAAAGGATAAATTAAAGAAAAGTAAATATTGGCGCTACTTTCGTCGAACTGTCAAAATCTTGCCAAGTTACATGAGCCAGAACAGAGAGCAACTCTCCGTGTCACTGCGCCGGACTGCTTGTTTGCCAACAGCACTATCATAACCTTGGTAGGATTTGAGGTTAGAACTCTCTTTATTGAACACTCTTTATTCTCTTATTATAATAATTGCTCATAATGGTGCTTTGGAATGTCCGTACTCTTATTACTTACTTTTAATGCAAGTAGAATGCATCGAAGCTAGTCAACGCATTTTATCTTATAAAAGAGCGGAAATTCAAATGTAAACAAACACGTTCATGTGTGTGGACCACGTGACTTTGACAATTGCACTCGCGGGAGTGAGTGAGTTAAGAGAGTAGGGCGGCTCTTAACATCCGAGGTCTTGAGAGCCGATGAGGGTGAAGCGAGGTGAGTATGGAGCAACGCCGGAATGCAAGGGGGCTGGGGAAACGGGAGATCCCCGAGAAAACCCTGCCGACCAGCGGCGTCGTCCGCCACGTTTTCCGCATGCGAAAATCCGGGCGACCCAGTACATACAGGTGTTCGTGGGGCCCACAGACCTGAGAGCTTGATATGTGTCGATGCACCACTCTCGGCAGCTGGAAGTGTTGTCGACTTCCGTAAGTTTGCTGGTAAACAGTTCCACGCTCCAGCGACGGTAAAAATTTAGCAAGTGTTTCATCCGTAAAACCGCACCTAAAATCTTTTTCAACCGAAGAACGGCAGTAGATACGGAATACTGAATTTTTCTATTTTACTTCTTTTAATATTTAATTTTTACTGTTTTATTATACTATTTTCTTTGCCTATTTTCTAATTTTACTGATAACGATATTTCTTTCTTTTTAAATGCGTCCTATAAATTCGGGGGGATGGGGGGTGAGAAATCTCATACGGGAATATCAGAAAAATCCCGTTAGAAACGAGTCCTCAGATCAAGCTGGCAGCAAAATACCTCCTTGCATGTGGAAATTTGATGGCATTGGAATTCGTTAACTTGTCATAGTTTAATAATTAAATCTCCGCCCCTGGAATACTCAAGAGTATTTCGAGACATTGCGATTTAGTGATGTCTGAGTCTGAATGCTTCCGAAATTGTGTTACTAATGTGCATAACGTGTTGCAAGTAGTCGATAGGCATCGTCTGAAGTGTGTCGTCCTCGCAGTTCAGCACATTGGGAGCACGTTCAATAGTTTCGTAAAATAAAAACCTGGATTTGAAACACACTGTAACGCACGTAATATTCGGTATTAGAAGCTCCTCTGTAAACATGTGTGAGTGTAGGCAGAGCGAGTGATACGGTTGTTGTGGTATGTGGCGGCTGTCTCTTCCTACAGTCCGTTGTCCACATTCCTTCTGCCCTCTCACCGTACATACGCCCCGTTCCCAAAGGCTGTAGTAAAAAACGCACTTCCCTCCCATTTCCCACAGGTTCGTCCTCCACAGGCCAACATTATATCATCAGAATTATTTCACAACTTAGAACTGTTAGAATATTTTCGTTGCTAACCGTAGACGGTATATAGTCGTAGATCTCCCCAACCTAACAGTACGTTCCTACCAGAAGTTCGCGCTAATGTGAAGTCAGCGATAAGACCTCTGTGCCCCAGACCACGTGCAGTCGATGCCTGAGGTTGGCCGGAAGTAGAATGACGTATGATATACACTGATGCGCCTGCAGCAAGAGATCGGAACAATTCCCGTGCACTTATTGCGCATTGTAGAGATACCGGAATTCAGCCAAAGATGCGAAATACAATATTTTACCCGTTCAGGCTGTGTTGCTCGTACATGAATGCTGTCTATAAAAAACGCAAGAAGTGTTACTTTTTCAATGCGCAGAATACCCAGTTACCTCCTACTTTACCTGCGTTAGTGAGACGTGTTTCCTGTTGAAAGGACGCTAAGGTTTAGAACCTCATCTCGTTGCAAGAAGAATGCGCAATATGTTGTACCATTAGGGAGCGCCCTTTGCGATAAGGCTCTGCGGCATACTGACTTATCTCTAATGAAACGTTTCTGAAGTACTACAACTGTCGTTCTATGTTCTTTATCGCGCTTTGCAATTGTGACTTTGTGGCGTTATGCGCGTTTCTCTGATGTTGACGGTGTACGTATTCCTTTTCACTTAAAAATTTAATTAAACTTTTTGTTATTTTCTTTTAAAGTTTTATAAATTTATCGCAAATTTAAGAAATGTTACGCATTTGCAAACCACGCTGATACATGTTTTGCTATCAGTCGGTTATACAACGCCATGGAGTTATTTAAAATGTACCAGGACGATTTATTACACGTCATGCGGCCAGAGCTTATGGAAACTATAATGAAAATTACACGTCGTCTCTTCTTACTCCGCGACGCATTAGCTCGAAGACGTCCACAAAGTTTATTCTTTTCTATTTCTGTTAAGAGTAATAGTTGGTAATGGGAGCCTTCCTACGCTATATAAGTTCCGTTACTCTTCTTGGTTTCACTGTCTTTCTTACGAAGTAAGGCGGCGCACGCAGAGTAGCAACGTCCGCCACGTATCGCACAGTCCTGATCCGTATACACTCGAGATCGATCCCGCGACCTTCAGAGCGCTGTCCCGTGCGCGGTTGGAATGCAAGTAGGCTGGCGTAGCCTAAAAGGTTGTCCGTTACGACAGCCACGTTCCATCCGGTGAGTACCGACACTTGTTAAACAATACGGCTCCGCACTTGGCATGCACACCCGCGCCTTCCTTACACTACGAGGTCCGAGTTTCCACGCAACTAACTGTACAAGGCGGCAAATTGGTGGTTCGACCATTGAGGATTCCCCAATCCGGAAAGATTAAAACACTCCCGTGTACAACTGACATATTGAACACATCAGTCCAAAGCCCAGCACGCTTTACACACAATTCTCTGCTCAATTAATTAATTGAAACTGTCATGACTGTAACAATAATTTCGTACTTTAGACCCCAGCCTCCCCGGGGTTTTCTTTTCCGCATTTGAGACCCAGAAGCGCGGGAGCGATAAGGGCGATACTGCCACGCGCATCAAGTGCCCCATCGACACTAAGCGCAAGGCTCTGAACTGGCGTGCAGTGTTCTAGTCGCACTGCGTGTACCTATGGGACTTTCAGCGGTGACCCTATTATTTTACTGATGAAAAACAAGTAAGAAGGTTCAATGCAGGGCCCTTGAGTAGTTTTATATGTATCTGATGCGTATTATTTGGACATTTGAAAGCACTCAACAGCTCTCGTCTGACCTGTGTGTTATTTTCGTGGATCAGAACATTGGACGCAAGTTTAATAGTTTCGTTGAAAAACGTATTTGAAACACACTGCAACGCAGTTCAAGCTCTAGGTAGGCGGGATACTTCACTTCTCTCGTCTACAGCTTGGAAAAACCGGGAGCGGGTAGAAACTGTATTCAACAGTCCAGTATTCGCCAGACCTGATTTCAGGATGGTCCTCCACCGTATATAAAGAGAGTCAGATTCATTCATCCGTAACTGAAGTCTGCTGTCTGTTACTCAAGTGCATAAAGCACACAGAAACTAAATTATATGAATTCAGTGACAACACTTTTAAAGTTACACTTTTTATATGTATAACGACGTTGCCAACTTACTGGCAGCATGGCAGTCGGTTTGTTCGTTAATGTAACCGGAACAGTGGGCAGATATTTTATTTATCAGAGGTTGTATTATAAGAAGTGCCGAGCCGCCAGCCAGCGATGATGGAATGGAGCTGGAGGCGGCGTCGTGTGACGGATGTTTTCTTTTCTCGAAGCCCCGTAGCTGGAACCCCTTCTTTAATTGGGCGCTTTATGCAGGCTTGCTTTGTTTCATCCCTCATCCCGTCGTGTATGCATTCTTTCTTACCCACGCCCAAAAACATTGCGGAGACATAATAGGTCATATATATACACGTCAAATATTTTACTTTTCCCGCTAGTTATAACCTTAAACTTCTGAGGGCCGTTCACGTTTATTGGAAGTGAAGACTGGCTAAGAGCGAGTCGTCTGTATAGTGAAATCCAAATGCGCCCAACTCCAAGTCGCGTCGAGCAGGTCGGGTGAGTCCATTGCCGCTGCACGTAGAGGGGAGGTTAATCAGTTCAGTAGAGACAGCGACCGAGAAATAGAAGAGAGCTTTTCTATGCGTACATATTACCTGTTGAAAAAAATTAAGTCGGGCAGCACGGAAGTAGAGAGCGATGTTATCATTTTGATATGTATAGTGCCGGCAGTGTCACTTGATTTCCCTCCCTCCAGCGGCGAGCGTTCGCGAGCGCTCTCCCCTACCTTCCCTGCTTCAAACCTGCGCGAAGATTATTTTCTCATTTGAACTTTACTATACGCACTGTTACAAGAGCACCGGTTTTGTTGGTTCGTGTGTTGTCAAATACCGTCGTCATATTGGTCTAGTTTACACCGGACATTTCATTATTGGCTGATAGTTCGCAAATGGATTGGAGAGTTAACTGTTTCGTGATTAAAGCTACTCGTGTGTAACACGACGTGCAATCAATCTTGTTAAATTCTCTAACTAAACGAATATAACTATAGTGTGTCGCAGTGTTAGTGTATGATCAACATAAAAACTAGTATATGCTAATCACGGTAAAGTGAGCACTTTTTAAAGCTCTCTCATTTGGAATAATAGTCAATAAATATATATTATTTTATATGACACTTAGACGTTAACTTCCGAGTTTGGCGGAATATACACACTCGTTAACTTTTCAATATCTTGAGTTCAACAGCTTGTAAGTAACATTGTGAGGCCTAGATCAACTATTACCTCTGTTTGTCGAGAGAAAATATATTTGTTAAGACGATAACGAGGTTTTTTTTACTTATTCTACATTTAAAAAAATAATATTTTTACATGTAGTAATAATAAATGCTTCGTCGAGTTAGCAAATAATTGTTCACAAATTTCCAACGAGCGACAGTTCGCATCAAATTATCAAAAGGTTTTGGTACATTAATTAAATCTGGATTAACGAGTAACACCAAGACAACTTCTGATGTCCATGGGGGGTTCCCAGCTCACTATCGTATTTACTTTCCTTTCCATTTTTGCCACAAATCTGGCTGAAAATACGGTTACTTTGATTTGTTGGTGTTTTTCCGAGAGAAAGTTCGTGCTAGAAAACAGTCACATTAGTTAAAGACGTGGCGACTACGTATATGTAACGTGGGGCAGAGTACGCATTCGAGCTGCGCGTAAACCACTCTTCGTGTACCAACTTTGGACTGCTGCTCTGCTAATAACACAAAGATTACAAACTTCGTGGATAGGATTTGACGTTAGAACACTGTCTACGTAAGTAAGTGCTTTGGGATGTTTGAAAAATTTTCTTGCTTAGCAAGTTTCAATGCGACTATAATATATTCTATTCGCGGGTTCGCCACAGTTTATGAATTAAACCTTTGAAGAATCACCTCATGTAGGACGTTTTTCGTTTTTTCATAATTACGTTATGTATAACGTTTTATACTCGAGTAACATAAAAAAATTATAGTACATTATTTTAAAATCAATTTAGTATTTTATTTATCAAAATTATAATATTTCATTTATAATGAATACGAATTAAATAGTGAGGAAATATATGTGTTGGCCTATTAATAAATAGGTCTTGTGCCAAATATTATTGCACTGTGTGCACGAATGCGTTGCTTTGCCCCTTTGCTGTAATTTTTCTAGACTCGGTAAATTTTTGTTTGCATGAGGCGGAAGAATAGCCTGAAAGTAGAACTTAGCAGGGTTTCGAAAAGTTAGAAGTAACCGTGAATTGACTATAGTCATAGTATTTTATTTTAATAAAAAGGACGGGTCTGTGGAGAATTCAAATTTAAACAAACACGTGCATCAGTGTTGAGGAAATGCGCAGGCAGACTTAACTCAATCTGCGTAATCTTTAGTCTATGGGGCGGCGTTCCAAAACGTTACTCCGAGAGTAGAGTAAAGTAACAGAGTAATAGCTGAGGAAAACAAGAGTAAACGTGGTTTTGGAACAAGAATGATGTAAATAGCATTGTGTTTTTACAAATATGTGCTAATTAGACAACCTATGTAAATTCCAAAAGATATTTGCCCACTTCCCCATATTACATATTTCTTTTTCATTATATTAGTTATATACATAAACAGCTTTACTTGCGATAAATTAATCATGAACATCACGCCTAAAAGTATATCCTTTATAAATGTTAACTTTTAAATAAAAATATACAAATTTTATCACTTGCCATTTTTAAATTTCCCGTGTGTGTCTGTAAACAGAATGTCCACATTTCCTTTCAGTTTGTTTGATTCTACTAAACTTCCAGCGATTTTCAGGTTCACCCTCCGTTACTCGCTGAAATAGGGCGTGTAAAAGTTTTACTCGGGACAAGATGCTCAGAGTAATTACTTAGCAGCTTGGGGACACTGCCGAGAGCGAGTAAAACGTTTACTCAAGGTGTTGGGACAGGAAGAAGAAATTTTGAAAGCTTTAATTAAACCCCACTTAGCCAAATGGCCATCCGAGGCGGTGTCATTGTCAGAGAAGTTACATAAATTTCACAAATGGGGCTTGGAAATATAATTTAGGATGAATAGAGATTAAATATTTGATACGTCAGTCTGTTAAAAAAAGGGTGCCTTTGTATCCACCCTACGCCACAACCCTGCCCACCCTAAGGAGACAAAGGGCTTTCTACGAGATGTGTTTTCTTGTTCTTGATGTTGTGGCGTGTCGTTGTTCGTGTGAAGGTGTTGGGACAGCCAGAGAGTAAAGTTTTGGAATGGCGTCGTGGATGGCTACTTGCCTGGCTGGCGCGAGAGGCGACGGGCCGCCAGCCGTGCGTGGGAGTGTCGTCCTTACTGCAGGGCGAGGCGAGGTGGCAGGCCTCCCAGCAGAGCCCCACGCACGGCGAGCAGGCGGGCAGCGGGACTGTTGCCGTGCGTGCCCGAGTCGCTGGAATNGTGCCCGAGTCGCTGGAATCTGGACTTGGCCAGGTCCACTCTCCAGGTAGTGTTGCCAACGTACCTGGGGCAGCGGGCCGTGTCGAGCCCGCCCGCCTACCTGTCGCCCTTCTTCCTCACAGCGCCGAGTTACCTTACCTCTGCAGCGCGCGCAGCGGTTTGGCTCCTTCCCGCGCAGGAAACTCCGGACCGGCAGATGGTGGATAGCGACCCGCGAAAACATCTGTCCCGTTCCAGTTTATTTATTTATACGCGACGTATTCAGCACCCATGCCGGTTTACAAATGTACGTTGTTTTACAAACTAAGCATAGGAAATTTAAGTACGTACAATGAACCATTATCAGAAAAAGAAAAACAGATCGAAGACATACAGTTGATCGCAACCCGAAAACACGCAGCAGATACGTCTTTCGAAATTTGCAAACTCTTAAAAATTAACCTTTAAAAAAACCCGCAACTCTTAATATTCTCACGGGGCAGTAAAAACAACATAGAAGAGGTGTGTGGTGACAGATTGTTGCAAAAAATTAATCCCTATTTCATTTTTTTTTGTTTCCACAAAAATATATATTTATATATTTGATAAATGGATCTCATACAAAAATCATTAAATACTACCAGAACCCTTTTACATGAATAAAATACTTTTACCGATTTGAATTGAATCGAGCTGCATTACAAACTGGTTAGAAGTACACAAAACATCTCAAAGCACTTGTTTACTAGACAGCGTTCTTACCTCAAATCCTATCTACGTCATTTATGATAATCGTATTGGCAGAAATCATGCCAAACCGGCACACCTAGTGCTATAGGCTATTTACGGTAAAGTAAGCACTTTTGAAAGCCCTCTCGTCTGGAATAATGGTCAATAAATGTATTTTTTATTTTAGCCTTAGGCGTTAACTTCCGAGCGCGAGGGAATATACACACTGTGTTTATTTCTTGTATGGCAACATTTACTTTAAAAATATTGTTAAAGGTTAAAAAAATTACTGAAAGGAAAAAAGTAACTAGGGCCTCTAAAGTGCTCACTTTACCGCGAACAGTGTATAAGTTGAATATCTTTTCCTGTTTAGCTGTGGGTTGAACAGTCTTTAGGGTTTGAGGGGGGAGGGGGAGGGATAGAGGCGAAGTTGTGTTTTGGTTGGTGTCCTAGCGGGATGCCAGGAACTCTTGGAACGCCGGTATCTCTGTGACGAGGTGCAGACTCTTACGGCGGCGCATATTTCCAGGACCCTGTGTGAAGGCTAAGCACGTCTAGAAGGAGCGTCTTCAACTCACATGGTAGCAGCTCGGCTGCCGGCACAGCCAGCGCGCACGCCATTTCGCCGTTCATTTGTCGCGTCAACATTTCGCCTAACTTTCCCCACTGAATACCTCAGCCGCTGCTTCTAGGCTGTGGCGATCCGCGGCGGAAAAGGGAAATTATTTAAAATCAGTTTGAGTGTTAGTGAGCCAGTTGTAGATGTGACTGTGTAAAAATTTGCAATTCGTAAATTCATGCTTTTGATATTAAATAATAAAAATAATGGTACCACTTTGTACCTTTCTTCTTTTCTTAAGGGAACGGCGCACGAATCCCTAAAAAAAACTAACATTTTACAAACAATTGTTATTGTTTTTTTTTCTAGTTTAATATATTTAATACGAAAAAAGTTAGAAGTCGTGGTTGTAGGTTTGTATTTTACTTCTTGGAAAAAAAAGAGGGGGGGGGGGTATTTCCTGGATATTTATTTACCGAGATAACTCGTATACGCGCAAACACTGCACATCGACAGCCGAAAACAAAACACTCTCCGGATACAGCAAAGCCTGAATGTGACCCCAATTCACGATTTATTCTCCACGAAACAGTATTTTTTAGAAACATATATTACGTTATATCCCTGACCACGTAATTAATAAAATTGTCAGGGCTTCGTTATGTTTCCAGTTCTGTAGGCAGAACTCCCGGCCGTTATAACACGTATTCCTGAACTTGCGACAAGCCCTCGGAGGAAGTGAAGGGCGCTGAGGTAGGCGATTCATAAGAGGCGAACAGGTTTTACAGGCGGCTGACTGGTTTACAAGCGGGCCTGCAAGTAGACAGGTTCCCGTGGAAGAGGAACTTTGGCGGGCGACGGATAGCTTCCCAGACACCAACTAGGCGCTTTTGTAACCAACTATTACCACACATCAAAGCAGTAAATTCCATGAGCGCCCTCTGCAGCGCATAATAATTTGATCTACAAACAGTGCATCGGGGGTTTTTTTACAGGGGGTACTTTTCCCTTTTTCCCCCAAAACAAATATAGATAATCCCAAAATTATGAATAAAGTTTTTCACGCCATCACTACTTTTAAGTTAAAAAATAAGAACAGAAAGTTAATTAAAAATAATACTTACACAGTAACTTTAAAATCCATGGCCTCTAGTCTTTTCTCTATTGTAATTGAAGTAAATAATCTTAAACTGTAACTTTAACAAATTAAACCAGTGTTTGATTCGGTATGGCTTACCAAATATAAATAGTTTAGATTTAAAAAAAAAACCTTTGATAAAAAGTTATTACACTTAAGGCGTAAACTCAATAGCGCAGATACGGGTGATATACCGCACCCCTCAAGTTTATAATTTATTTCTAATTAGTTAAACATTTAGTTTCAGAGCAGCTTAAATGCATTTGTTATACTAATTTCCCTTTAAATATCTGTAATATTTGGTATTGACAAAATGATATAACAAGCGAAACATATTCTCAATTTTCAAACTGTTGATAATAAGTTTTCGTTCGTATCTTATCTTATACTTCTCTGCGAAATTTTCTCCAAACCGAGTTTAAATTCACAATCCTGAAGCACGCCAATGTGCCAGCATAAAAAAAAATGCAAGCGCAATTTCACACATGAACTGCTGTATTAATTTTCAATACTGCGGGTGTGTGCAAAAATATTAATCAATGTACACTACTATCTCCCATCTGTATAAAATCACTGTCAATGCCCAGTGGCGTATACAGAGACAATGTCTTAAAATTGCAGCTCGACGCGTTAACTTATGTCCACAGGCTTTCGGAAGCGAGCACAGAAAAAGCGAGAACAAATAGTTATCAATTATTTACCAGCTTTCTGAACATATATTTGTATTTCCAGTGTGAGATATATCCATCGAGATACTTCTTACGCCCTACAGGGCAAATGTAAATTTTACTGTGACGCACGACATTATTCTAGAGGTATTTGATGTAGCAAAGGCCTCTTATGATAAAAATGTGCTTAGCAACACTATTCTTCAACGATGTTCCCATTTTTCTGTCTGCAATAGTTAACAAGAAAGTGTTAGCTGCCGTAAAAATCCTGTCGCATGTCATCTTATTAAAATTGAGAAATTTTAATCAGTGTCAATAAGCAAGTATATATATTAACACTATGGTAACTATACAGGAACAGCGCTGATATGACGATATATGTTCCTTTAAAGGCCGTTGGCTGTAATTTGAACACTTGAGGCCCTATTTAAGTTTCCTTTCAGCCAATTTTTATCCTTTAACCACCTTTTAAAATAAATATTGGGATGTGAGAAATAAACACAGTGTGTATGTTCCGCCGCACTCGGAAGTTAACGTCTAAAGCTAAAATAAAATAAAAAATACTGATTATTATTCCAAATGAGAGGGCTTTGAAAAGTGCTCACTGCACCGTGAATAACCTATACTAGTTTTTATACTGATCTTACATAAACACTGCGATGCACTAGTTATCTAGTTACCATTTTTGCGCACAAAAATATCTCATTTTTTTTTAATTAGAGAACTGAACAAGATTGATTGCACGTCGTGTTACGCACTAGTGGCTTTGATCAGGACACAGTTTACTCGCCAGTACATTGGCGGACTATCAGCCAATAATGACATGTCTGGTGTAAACTAGACCAATATGACGATAGTATTTGGAATCATAGGAGTCAACAAAACTGGTGTTCATGTATGGTTATAAAAGGGGGGGGGGGATCCCGAACGCTGGCCGCTGGAGGGAGGGAAACCAACTGACACTGCTGGCGCTATACGTACCAAAATGATAACATCGCTGTCTACTACCGCGCAGCGTGACTTAAGTATTTTCAACAGGTAATATGTACGCATGGAAAAGCTCTCTTCTATTTCTCGGTCGCTGTCTCTACTGAACTGAATAACCTCCCCTCTAGGTACAGCGGCAATGGACTCACCCGACCTGCTCGACGCGACTTGGAGTTGGGCGCATTTGGATTTCACTATACAGACGACTCGCTCTTAGCCAGTCTTCACTTCCAATAAACGTGAACGGCCCTCAGAAGTTTAAGGTTATAACTAGCGGGAAAAGTAAAATATTTGACGTGTATATATATGACCTATTATGTCTCCGCAATGTTTTTGGGCGTGGGTGTGAAAGAATACATACACGATGGGATGAAGGATGAAACAAAGCAAGCCTGCATAAAGCCCCCAACTAANAACTTATTATGTCTCCGCAATGTTTTTGGGCGTGGGTGTGAAAGAATACATACACGATGGGATGAAGGATGAAACAAAGCAAGCCTGCATAAAGCCCCCAACTAAAGAAGGGGTTCCAGCTATGGGGCTTCGAGAAAAGAAAACATCCGTCACACGACGCCGCCTCCAGCTCCATTCCATCATCGCTGGCTGGCGGCTCNGGGGCTTCGAGAAAAGAAAACATCCGTCACACGACGCCGCCTCCAGCTCCATTCCATCATCGCTGGCTGGCGGCTCGGCACTTCTTATAATACAACCTCTGATAAATAAAATATCTGCCCACTGTTCCGGTTACATTAACGAACAAACCGACTGCCATGCTGCCAGTAAGTTGGCAACGTCGTTATACATATAAAAAGTGTAACTTTAAAAGTGTTGTCACTGAATTCATATAATTTAGTTTCTGTGTGCTTTATGCACTTGAGTAACAGACAGCAGACTTCAGTTACGGATGAATGAATCTGACTCCTTTTATATACGGTGGAGGACCATCCTGAAATCAGGTCTGGCGAATACTGGACTGTTGAATACAGTTTCTACCCGCTCCCGGTTTTTCCAAGCTGTAGACGAGAGAAGTGAAGTATCCCGCCTACCTAGAGCTTGAACTGCGTTGCAGTGTGTTTCAAATACGTTTTTCAACGAAACTATTAAACTTGCGTCCAATGTTCTGATCCACGAAAATAACACACAGGTCAGACGAGAGCTGTTGAGTGCTTTCAAATGTCCAAATAATACGCATCAGATACATATAAAACTACTCAAGGGCCCTGCATTGAACCTTCTTACTTGTTTTTCATCAGTAAAATAATAGGGTCACCGCTGAAAGTCCCATAGGTACACGCAGTGCGACTAGAACACTGCACGCCAGTTCAGAGCCTTGCGCTTAGTGTCGACGGGGCACTTGATGCGCGTGGCAGTATCGCCCTTATCGCTCCCGCGCTTCTAGGTCTCAAATGCGGAAAAGGAAACCCCAGGGAGGCTGGGGTCTCAAGTACGAATTTATTGTCTCTGCACCTTGCAACTGGGTCCCGTCGCCTGGCATCTACCTGCGACTACTCGTCCTTCAATATGGCAACTTGTAACGTAATACGGTCTTTCTATCAGCGTACAAAAATCTCATACTTAACTGGTGTATCTTATTGCTATGCATTTTTCTTATGTTGACTGATGGGAGAGCATAATAAAATCCTGTACCTTTATCCCGAGCACAATAATATCTAACTACATTATTATACCTTGTAAGAAATTTATTCAATTAGCATAGGTTGAAAGTTAATTTAACGGGAATTGTCACGTTATTATGAATTACTATCACAATAATAGTTTCATTTCAAATAACTACATCCAGTGCACACATGTGACCTATATCTTAATTTAAATTACTAGAATGGTATTGCTGAGGTAAATATACGCAAATAGAAATTCTTTAAATTTTAATAACGTTTGTTATTTAAGTTTCAAATAATTGCTTTGTAAGTTTAGATATTGGGCTGTAAAAAGTAATTTATTATTTAAACCTAATAAATGTTAAAAGTAGATATAACATTATTTTAATTATACAGCTACTTAAAAGCTAAAAGTTGTAATGTTAAAAGCAGACTTGGCTGAAATTTTGTTTGTTGACGTGTAATAAATCGTCCTGTTACATTTGAAATACATCCATGACGTTTATTCGACTGATAGCAAAACTTTTATACGCGAGATTTGCAAATACCAGCAGACTGGAAAATACCTAATATCTTAAATTCGCGATAAATTTATGAAACTTAAAAAAAAAAAACCCCGTCTAATTTAATTTTCACTTGAAAAGGAATACGTACACCGTCAACATCAGAGAAACGCGCATAACGCCACAAAGGCACAATTGCAAACCGCGATAAAGAACATGGAACGACAGTTGCAGTACTTCAGAAACGTTTCATTAGAGATATTAGTCAGTATGCCGCAGAGCCTTATCGCAAAGGGCGCTCCCTAATGGTACAACACATTGCGCACTCTTCTGGCGGCGAGATGAGGTTCTAAACCTTAGCGCCCTTTCAACAGGAAACACGTATCACTAACGCAGGTAAAGTAGGAGGTAACTGGGCATTAGGCATTCTGCGCATTGAACAACTAACATTTCTGAATTTTTGTACACAACATTCATGTACGAGCAACACAGCCTGAACGTGTAAATATAGTATTTTACATCTTTGGATTAATTCCGGTATCTCTACAATGCGCAATACGTGCACGGCAGTTGTTCCGATCTCTCGCTGCAGGCGCATCAGTGTACATCATACGTCATTCTACTTCCGGCCAACCTCAGGCACAAAGGTCTTGTCGCTGACTTCATATTAGGGCAACTTCTGGTAGGAACGTACTGTTAGGTTGGGGAGATCTACGACTATGTACCGTCCACGATTAACAACGAAAATATTCTTACAGTTCAAACTTGTGAAATAATTATGATGATTTAATGTTGGCCTGTGGAGAACGAACCTATGGGAAATGGGAGGGAAGTACGTTTTTATTATCAGCCTATCAGAAGGAGGCATGCAAAACGTTGACGTGCTTCACGGCGTCAAACCGCCCCGCCTGGACAGTTCCCTTTGCCGCTGCGGGAACAGACTTTCAAAAGTGCTCAGTTAACCGTGAGCAGTGTTTAGGCGGTTGACTTCCACCCCCGCTTATTGTCTCCGCGACGTAAACCTGCTCCGGGTAAACGGAAAGAAGAACGAGAATTGCGCCCCTGATTACGACTTAGACGAGAATGCCTGCAACGTTTTGTGGATGTAAACAGGCGTAGGTTATAACTTCATTATTGAGTATGGGTGGCCTGTCGTTCTCCCGGTGCAATAAATAGTAATTTAATTGACGTGATTACAAAACGTGTTGTCATGCGCTTCCACGTGGGCCTTGCATTCAGAAGGTCGTTGGTTCGATCTAGAGTGGTTGGGTGGTTTTCCATCTTCATCCAAGCGAATGGCGATGCAGTTAATACGAATTTAACCCAGTTCACGTCCATTGGACTAACACGTACAACTGTGGAATTATTGGAAACGTAAATGTTTTGCAATTTTGATCATTCTTGCATCTAAAAGCGTTTTAAAAAAGTCAAAGAAAATGAAACAATTTCAGTATAAGAAATGTTTTCTTGGCACTTCATTCTACGTCAAGACATGAACTACTTTCCCTCCGTCTTACCAACTTTGCTGGGTGCATGTCAGACATTGTGCCCGTTCAAATATATGCAGGTAGGGACAGTGACATTTTTGAAAGGTTGACCTTAAAAGTGCTCACTTTACCGGGAGCATCCTTTGGCATGTGTCGTTTTCACGAGGTGATATTTAAGTATTCTGACATCATTGGGTTTTCAGAATTATTAAATATTCGATTCCCGGCGGGGTCGCTCCCGGATTTTCGCATGGTGGGAATCGTGTCGGACGATGCTGCTGAGCGGTATCTCGCGTTCCCCCCGCTCTTGCATTCCGGCGCTGCTCCAAATCCATTTCGTTTCTGCCTCGTCGGCTCTCAAGACCTCGTTTGCGAGAGCCACACAAACTTCCTGCTTTGCGAACATGGCCTTTTCGCGGTTCATCTCATGTGTTCGATGAATCTAGACATGATGCAACTGTGGAGTTTCAGCTGTTTTTTCCGTATGTGGAACTAATAGGGCTGCCGCCCGTTGACGGGCGTGGTTTGTGTTTGTGAGGCAAAAATCGATGACGCGCATGTAGAGTGATAACGCCTCTGCGTGCAAAGTTATGAACTCGCGTGCTGTGTTCCCGTCGTACTGCTGGAACTAAGGAACGTAAGCGGGGGCTCTGTAACTTTATTGGACGCGACACTGTAGCAAAGTACAGTGCACTCTTCTATTGTGGTTACGTATGGATACGGTTCGTATATTTTGAGAGAAGAAAAGAAGTCTGAAAAAGCCGTTTTCAGCCACGTCGGAGGGCATTAAAATAACGTTACCAATGTGCATGTTGTCTTCCAAATACCGATAACTACTAGTTTGAAATGTTTTCTTTTCGTAGATAAGTATCTTAGGCACACGTTTACCGGTTAAATAAACGTGATTTGAAATGCATCGCAACGCAGTGTCACGAGTAAAATAATATAACTCAACGGTAAAAATTAGGTGGCAAAGATATGTGACAACTCTTGAAATGTAACGTCGATATAAGTAATTGTCATTTACTACGCCAATATAAAAGTTTATGGTGTGATAATTATAAATGTGCGTATATCGGAATTTGCGTGCCTTGAAAAAAAAATCATCCTGAAGAGGTTTGCTCAACAATTTTCACGTTTCGGAACTCCCGAACGTGCGTGTTTTCTTCATTAAACGCTTTTAGTAAGCAGCCCGCAAACGGATGTGATAATGTGTTGTGTAGATAGATACAACTTGTGTCGCAGGTCGGCATGGCGAAGTGTGGTCTCTCTTTCCGGTGGAGGTGGGTCACCGAGTATCAACAACCCGTTACTTTGTACGAGTATGTGGCGCCCACTTGTATCTAGCATAGACTAAACATGAGGCAGACCGACCTCGCTAGCTGCGCACAACCAATCTCCGTTTCCCGACATTGAACTGCTTTTTTTTGCCAATGCGATTAACAATAACGGCTTGGATTGGAATGTGCTGTTAGAACACTGATTAGTAAACAAGCGCTTTGAGGTGTTTTTATACTTCCTCTAACCAATTTGCCATGCAGTTTGATTAAATTCAGATTGGTAAAAAGTAGTTTGTTAATATAATAGTGCTTGTCATTTAAAAATTAAGATATAAACAAACCTGTTCATCACTGCTGTATGTGTGGCTTTGACAGTTGTGCTCCTTTGGGGTAGGCCAATGCCGGGTGCATGCGCATAAAGACGAATAAGCTGTGTACCTCATATTTAGGCTATGGGCGACATACTTACTCGGGAATTCCTGTGCCTTATAGCCTGATACCGAGAGTAGCAGATCGTATTAGACACAAGTCTGGATCTGCGTCAGTGCGGAACAGGTACAGAAAATAGCTGTAAACGACCCATCTCCTTTCCGGTATCCGAGAACGTCTCTGAGCCAGGCTGACGAGGGAGCGAACGTTGCGTTGGCGGCCGTGACTGTTGGCAGCACTGCGCGTCGCGGTGGCGCTGTGGTGGCCGGCCTGCCTCCCCGTGGGCCGGCATCCTGCTTTCCCGCAATTAACACAGATTAACGCGGCTGCGTCGCCGGCACGACCTATGGTTCGGATCCCGCCTCGCCAGCCGGAAACCTGCACGCCCGTGTTCAGTGGAAGTCTTCAGTCATTCGGCAACTCGTAACTGCTCCACTCACTCATTTATTTCTTTAAATGCACCCTTGCAATGCATACTTATTGGCAACCTGTGGAAATGTCACTCGTATGTAACATGGTCAACAGTGATTAACACGTGTGTCTATATCTCTTTTCAGAAGACAAGCACTTTTATGTGAATATAATACTTTTGCTAATTTGAATTTAATCAAACTGCATTACAAATTGGTTAGAGGAAGTGTAAAAACATCTCAAAGCACTTGTTTACTAAACAGTGTTCTTCTAACCTCAAATCCAATCCACGCCGTTTTTGCTAACCGTAATGGCAGGGAAGCAGTTCGATGTTGTGTGGCGTGGGTTGTACGTGAATACATCAGCGTATTGTGGCGCGCAGAGTCCACTTTACTACGTCACCGAAGCCTTCTCACTCGTCCCTCCACGGACATGGTGGTACAGTCCATTCACGGTTACTTCCATCTTTTCTGAAGCCTTGCTCAAATTCTATTTCCAGGCTATTCCTCCGCCTCGTGCAAGCAAAGCCTGAGTCTAGAAAAATACACCGAAGGGACAGTGCACTGCTTTCGTACGCGTTTACTTTTAATACTATTTTCCATAAGAACGCTTTCTTACTAGGCATTACCAACACACCTATTTTCTCCCGGTTTAATTATGTCAATTATAATAAATATTATAATGCATACATAAAACGTAAGTAAGTCAAATTTAACCAAAGATAAGATTCTTTTACGTTCAACAGAAGCAGAAAATGATTGTGATACATGACGCAATTAGGAAAGAACCAAACACGTAATACATGGGGTGATTTTTCAGAGGTTTTAGTCACAAAATGTGAATAAACCGCGAATATGCTATATTCATCCACGGCAGAATAGATGCCCTTTCGACGAGACGTTGGGTACACGCGCATAAGACGAAAAACATATCTACGTCATCTTTAGTCTTATGTATTTCAAAGACGCGCTGTAGTTCGACGTGAACAACAGCTGTGTGTGCTGGAGGTGAGAAGTGCGTTTGTGCGCATGCGTCGAGGCGGGCTAGGACAGGAGGACGGTGCAGGTGACGTCACGGCGAGCGGGTATTTGTGTCGCGGCGTTAACGAAGCCCGAGGCGAGGCGCGGCGTGAGAACCCCTGCAACGCAGTGCTGCCAACGCACACCACAGCTCACTGCGTCACGCCTAGTGTGAGTAGTGTAGCGTAGTCTAAGCCTTGCGTTGAGCCTTGGTAGGGGGGTGGGGGTGGTAGGACAGATGATTTGTTGAACTGAGAGAGATTTTCCCCTTTGTTATTGATTTTCCGTTTTTCAGTTTCTAATAATACATAATTTACACCCATAGTTGCACAGTGGCCTTTGGGTGTGAACCACATTTATGCTTCCGTGCTTTTACTTTACTTTATAATTATTCGGTTTCCTTTTGATTGCACAACACTTAACACCTAAGGTTTCGAGGTGTCATAGCATTTTGCTACACATCGTATACGTACTTATGTACTTTCCTTTTTTTTAATACACTCATTCTGGTTTCAACATTATTTTCTTCTTGTTTACCTCCATATTGTTTTTTTCTCTCTTCTGGATAACCCCTCGTTCCACGTGTTAATATTTTGTCTACTCCTATTTCATTTTAGAGTTTTGGATATTTTCCCCAATTGGACGCTGAATTTTTGTGTCTCTGTTTCTTATATCTCCACGTCAACAGAAGAGCTATATTTGTACGTTGGCGTGTTTATGTCATTGTAACAAAAACGTTTGTAAATTAATCAAATTAATTAATTCTAAAAGTTTTCTTGGTGAGACAATTGTTGAGATTCATATTTGGTACTTTTCTTGTTGTACATAAACACTTAATACATTGACACGTGGAAGCGAATATATAAAACATAAGTAGTAGTATTCCTAGATGATATTTTTCGCTAACATTGTGAATCAATGTTTCGTCAGAATAATGCATCACTTTCGAGCTGCGTATTTCCTACGTCGTAAATCTGCAAGTTTTAACGCGACGTAATGTATCGCGTTGAAGGAATGTATCTTTTCGTCGAAATACTTGCTGTGAATCTCGCGCATTAACTGCACGACACGGATCACTTATTTCCTTCGCTGGTCACGTGGGAGCGAATTGCTGGCGGTGACATGCCGCAAGCTAGATTTAAAAGTTGAAATATCTTCAACTGTGTCGCATATTAGCGTAGACGTGTGTCTATGTGTGTGTGTTTTGATATGGTTAAGGCACGTCACGTATACAACATGCATTAAAATATTGAAGTATGCGAGGTACGGTCAAGGCGTACGAAGCTTGTTTAAATGCCGCGCTGTCTCCATCTTTATTTCCAACCGGTGATGGCGAAATAGGCGCACATGTTGTTGTCCTACTGCCTTGCAAACTCAGGGATGTATTTAATAACGGAATATCACGGCTCTAGTTTTCTAGGGGCTGGCATTAAGTCACGGTACTTGCTTCGCTTGGAACGCGCGAAATATTGCGCATTGCCCTCGGGAATTAAGCCTGCACAGCCAGAAGTACAAAATCTCGAGAAACGAATAGCGATTCATGAACGATCACGGCAGCAAAATCCACAAACCGCGGAAAATCCAGAAATCGAAAGTCTTGAAAACTCGCGAACGGTCCCGACGTCAAAATGCACGGATGACAGTGACGCAATTATAAAGCCAGACTCAAAAATCCGAATCGACCCTCTTAGCTCACTGGCCTTTCCGGGTCCTCTAGTTTGCTTACAGCAGTTTCCTGATCTTATTCATAAACTGTATAGGGAAGGAACTACCTCCCAGGCCACAGCATGTACGTCATTTCCTGTTAAAAATATCCGTTAACGTGTAACTTTACGCCGTGTGCATATTTCAAATACTTTGCGGATTAGACTTAAAGATTTTATTTCCGTTTGCATCTATAACTATACGCCTTGCACGTGTGTTCCTGGGTGCGAATTTCCAACGGCGGCTACAGAAGAAAACCGCGGCAACTGGTGTGTGCGTGTGTGTGCGAGACGGGCAGCAGAGGAGAGGCCTCGCTGCACATCCGCCGACGCAGAGGAAGCTCGGGAACAGGANCGGTGTCTGTGCCGGTTTTTCCCTTTCTCTTCCAGATATAGTTTAACTATAAGTACATTAGGGAGGTTTTTCATGGCCAAACTCGGCCATGGGAAACCCAATTCCTCTTTGCCGCGATGCACGTCTCCTTGCATGTTTTTCCTTTCCTTGTAGGCGTAAGGGGTTAGCCATGAGACGCAATCATCCCATTCCTACCGACTAATACATAACACTTAGTTTTAGAGTAGGTTAGAAAAAACAACAACTTACAGCCTTGTCTTTTGGTAACACGACATAACTGCACTGCCTCATACGTAAGTAAGCACGGAGTTTTGTTGGCCGCTGCCCTTCAATAGAAGTCGTGTACTTGTGTTCGGCCGCGCCAGNGTTAGCCATGAGACGCAATCATCCCATTCCTACCGACTAATACATAACACTTAGTTTTAGAGTAGGTTAGAAAAAACAACAACTTACAGCCTTGTCTTTTGGTAACACGACATAACTGCACTGCCTCATACGTAAGTAAGCACGGAGTTTTGTTGGCCGCTGCCCTTCAATAGAAGTCGTGTACTTGTGTTCGGCCGCGCCAGAGGAAACTTGTCGTCTCCACCGTTGAACGTTTTGTTATTGGTAGAGCTAGTGAATTTTCGCGAGAAAAAAAAAACGAGTACACGGTAGACTTCAATAATATAAGCACCCAACAGCGGTTTGTTTGCCTTTTACCTTTGGTTGCTGTCTTGCTTGAGAAGGCGTTTTCATATTGGACCGGGCCACTCAGAATTCGTCAACATCGGCACGGCTCCTACGTGTTTCGTGTGCAGACAGTTAACACGTGTCAAAAAGTACTTCAGCCAATCAAGATAGGCAAGCGACCCTACAGTGTTTTCAAATGTAACTTGTCGTGAAATCTTTCTTTCGCGAAGTTTCACTACCCCCTAGTTATTTGCTGAAGAGCCATGTGGAGTGCCAACCGCACTGCCGGCCAATGGCGCAAGTCTGAAAACGTACAACGATTTGTATTTGAGTCTGTCGCTACGTAAATAACGCGAATTTTGCGTGTCTACTTACAACGAGACCAGAGCTGTGTTCTAATTCAGCTGGTACCAAGCAAAGGGCACTAATGCACCCTCAAATGCCCCCTTCCGCCAAGGTCACGGGCGACGCCACTTTCACTTGCCCTTCATTGTAAGTTCTGTTTTTTCAATTGTTCATAACAGTTTTGCATCTTATTTCTGCCATTTGCAGGACAGGGTTGCTCGTATACAAAACCGTGGCAACATGAGAACATTAGTTTGATTAAATTATTTTTCGCATATGCGTTGCATATTGAGAAACGGAAGACGGGCGTTTGAAATTATACCCGCTACGTCACGAACGTATCAAGGGTATGCTGGGAACTGCGGATACTGGAGGGAACAAAGACAAGTAAATTAGTGTTGCAGTAAATTTGAACACAGCTCTGCTGTCCGAGCCTGCATGCAAGTAGGTATGGAGGCTTCTATGGAATAACTTGCCACACGATACGAGCTGCCACACAAACGCCAGTGAATTATTTTTTATTATTACACTGCTGCAGCTGTGGTTCCAAAACGAACTTAATTAACTTGCTATTTATTGTACCTATGTTTAACCTGTTCAGTCCCGAATTCATTTACAAGCTCAAGTGTTGCAACCGTTAAATTTTTTGAGTTGCTCTGTATTTGTGACTAGCGCGGTGCTCGCAACCTGCGAACAACCTACCCCGTGTCCCTTGCTGTCAGCATTGATAATTCACAAATGAGAGGTGCACAAACTTCACAACAAATAAAATTCCCTACGAGGCAGACGCTCGAAACACCGGCCAATGATTCCTTGTTGAGTACAGTGTCAAACATAAATATATTCCCTTCATGTTCTCGACCATGGGCACTGGGTGTGGACGGGTTAGTTGCCTTATCGTTTCTAAAGAAAAACAAAACAAATTTACAACCGCCATCGGTATCACACTTCATCGCCCTCTCTCTGATTGCCGTAGGTTTCTACCCAGTAGGAAATCTTCCACTGGAAATTTTTCACGCGACCAATTACGAAAACGTCTATGAAGACTACCAGCAGTCTGCTAAATCTCACGTAGAAGAGTCCATGCAAGCTTGCATGCAATCTTGCATGGAATGCACCCGAGCGCTAAGGCATAGCAGACACGCGCATCGGGTGCCTCCATCCCAGTTGATAACGCATTTTATCAGAGACGCAGCCAGTTGCTTGGACACAAGTCAGGAGCGGGGTAAGGAATCGGCCGAGGCTTTCGCCTGGAGCGATTGCAGAAGACTACGGGAAAATTATCAGGATGACTGTACCGGGAATCTCAGACCCGGGACCTCGCGAATCCGAGTCAACCGGTTTTCCACCGCGTCAGTTTCTTTCGTCTGATGTATTTTTTTTTGGCACCTGTGGCTGGCTAAGATGTGTTGAAATGCGGTAGTCTGCGAAGTGTTGCGCCACCCTCAGTCGCACGAACCACGTACCGGTGATCGCGATGCTCTCTGCAATACATAATCCTCCAGACAGAAGGTGACCATCACAGGGAGTGGACATAGTTGTGCTTGTGTTTGTGAACAAGGTAACACTAGGCCGAGTCTGAAAGTCATCCTTAAAAGGTAAACTGTTATCCGCCACCCACCATAAAAAAAACCCCACTAAAACAATGTGCACAAGAGTAATGTTGTAAGGCAAAAAAAATTTTGTTCGTGACTACGAAATTTATTTTCTTTATAGACCCCACAAAAGATTTCGTTGCACTAAAATTTTTGTTATTTTTGTATTTTGTGGTTACCAATATATTAATTGAGTTGGTAGGCTTGGCGCAGCAGGAAATGAATGTTTCAATGCTAGTAGCTGTACTGGTCGGTGGGGCTCACAAGAGTGTTTCGCGAGTTGCGTGAGTTGGTGGCGAGGCGTGGCTTAACATCCATGAAAAAAAAAACCCAGGATGGCCAACTAGGAATCGAACCCGGGTTCTCTCGTGTTCGAGTTCAGTGTGCTACCACGGCGCTTACTCGCTCCGTGTTGAAGGCCTTGACTTGAGTGTACACACATCGCAAATCTAATAAGTGGCACATACGCCAAGGCCTGATCGCTCTACCTCACTGTAAAGTCTATTTGGTGGAATCATTTGTGAGTTACATTTACTTGCTGCACTAAAGGAGTTATGTAATCCACCCCTAATTTCTAAAGGATATATATCTTTCATAGATTAGTTCGTAACCTACAATGTGTTTTACTTCGAATGACACGAATACTATCGCTGCCAACTAAATATTTAGTGGCAGCCGATAAAATTTTTTTTTAATAAACAAATATGTTCGTAAACACTAAACACTGGTCTGTATATGTGTTATTGTGTAACAACTAACAAATATTCTTTCAGTGTGGTTGCTTCCGTTTAGCCGAAGCTCCTGACTGGTCCACTTATTATAAGTTCCTTAATTACTTCGTTTCGACAAAGCTTTAAATCGCACTGATAAATAATAAATACATGAATTGTGATGCAGGCTTGCCGGTCTTTTGCTGTTGCTACCTTTGGCGAATCGGTTCAAGAAGATTTGCACGTGTCTCAACGAAGCGGGTTGCGTGACAATTCCCACTACATTTGATACTGGAGTAATCACGCTCATGTGTAGGTGGAAATCATGACCGCATTTGTATCCGCCTATGATACGGTTGAGGCGTCGTGTACAATGTGTTAACACTGTAAGCTGTTCACGGTTTGGAAATCGACCTTCAAAAAATGTCTGCCCCTACCTGTTAATGTTCACACTGACTGGCATGCGGCACCGGACGGAGAGAAAGTAGTTCCCTAACTTAACGTTGAATTACAAGTGTTAGGTAAACTTTTGTGGAAGTTGAAATTATTTTTTTTTTGTGTGTAAGAGTGTAGGAATAGGCAACTTTGTATAATATTTACTTTGAAAATAATTTCACAGTTTTACGGGACCGACGCACGAATAAAGTGACCAGCTCCATGGCAGTGCTAATTTTACATATGGTGTAATAATACACAATGCGCATACAAATAGATCTTAAGCATGGCTTTAAACAGTGCTCAGTTTACCGCGAACGGTGTAGGAATACTGCGCCAACTCAACGCACCCTGGTCGTGCCTGCTGTCAGATACGGAGACACACGTACGTGTCGTTAAAACATGTCTTGGGGTTCTCATTGGCGTGCTATCAGTTAAGTAGACAACGAAATGAGAAATGTAATTCCATATTTCAACACCGTGTTAAAAGTGTGACTTTTAATTTGTCACCACATAATTGATTTAACAGAAATATTTAGTGTATTGGTAATGTGTTTACGTACCTGAAAATTTTCACAATTTGACTTAATTGACGCACGAATCAAATAGTTTGAGTCCACGGCAGTGTTCATTTAAAATAAAGCGAGAATATTAAGAAAAGGTTAAAAAGAATGTAGTAGTTTCAAATTGAAATAGCATACACTGTCAGTATTTATACCAGTAACAATGTGAAGGCGTAGCACTTCCGTTTCAGCAGGGCGTCCCTCGGGCCGTATCTCCGCAAGGCGACGCCAGGTCGTGTGTACGTGACCCTACTCAAGTCTAGCCGATGCTTACCACGCTGTCGCCGGTCCAGCGTGCGATTGACTCGTGTTACGAGTGACGTCACGTGCAGATGGCACAATCTAGGTATGCAGTGCTGACCGCATCTAGATAGCTCTGCGTTATCTTCTGCACTGCATCGTCTGCATCTGACTATGTGAATAACAACTACAGCGTGAAGAGCTGGTAACGAGAGCAAGCTCGACATTGCAGCGAAACTTCCGATGTTCACAAGAAAAAATCAGAAATACGCTTTTTGCAAATAAAAAATTATTAAACTGAAGGTGCCATCGCAGAGGCATGTAAGTGGTATAGTCGCAGGGCATCGTAGCATGCATGCAGAAAACATGGGAATATTGCACCACACCAAGCATGTAGTATTGCAGGGGACCAACGCTTTCAGGTTGCACTTAGTATGGTGATGGACGACCCGTATCACGGAACACAGGTCGCGATAAGGTCATGCGCGAGGGCATACAGACGTCGGATGTTGTTCTGAAGATCTTGCCACATCTGGCGCAGCCGACACTCCAGATCTCGCCGTTCTTGCCGCCGGCTGAGGTTGCCTTGCTGGCCAAGGAGGGTGACATCACGAAGGCAGGTCAGAGATACGCGTGCTGCGTAAGGCCGGGCATTATCCTGCTGGACCAGAAGGGGAGCGCACATGGTCGCAGAATTCCCTAGACGTATCGCCGAGCCGCCAGGGTTTCTTATCACCGCCCCCACGATGAAGCGTGGATCACGGCTCTGGCCAGAGCGTCTTCAGACTCGAACTCGGAGGTCGTCTGTATCCAGACGGAACCTTGGATTTGTCGCTAAACATCCCGCCTCGTCGCCAGTCCGCATGCCGCCCGTTCCCGGCAGAAGGTTACAACGTGCTCGGTGATGCTCAGGTCGCGAGGACAGACGTCGCAAGAGAAGCCGCGACGACAGCTCCCGCTCTGCTAGCCGCCTGGACATGTTACTGGTGGACACGTGCGTATCTGCGGCTGCCTCGACGTGTCAGTAGATGGTGTGTAGCGACGCCCGTGGAGTGCTCGCAGCCTGGCGTGCGATGGTGGTCGCTGGTGGTCCGCCGGGGTCGACCCGAGCCTTCTCGACGGGCGTGTGCACCCTCCTGTTCCCACTGCGTCCAACACAGACTCACGGCGCTGGCAGAACTGTTCAAGTGGCGAGCAATGCGCCGAGACGTCCAGCCTTCCTCTCGGAGGACGACGAAGAGCCTCTCTCAAAGACTTGTTGGTTGCTCCGCCGGGGCATGCTGCGTGTTCACTCAACTTGGCTCTGTGGCTCGCACTGCTACTAAGGCCTTATTCGGTGTTTCGCTGTTATGGCTGGTGGAGGGACATGTAGCTCTCTAGTGGCACATCCGCGCAAGCCAACCGCATTAAATGGAAATGGGACACATGTCGAGCTATGACAATACTGTGTGGCAACCTTGGTTGTACTCGAATGATTCTTTTATGGTATCAATTTTTTTTTTTGGAAATGGCTTTGTCTTTTATAGAATATTGGTATCTGTATTTTATTTTAGATTGGGTACAGTTGCGTGTTATTCACTTCCAATTAAAATGGATACCTGTTTTATTTCTGGAATCAATCACGAAATCTCAGATTATAAAGGCGTTGTTGCAACAAAATACCGTTTCTTCGCCTTTTTTTTGTAGCGTAAAAAAATATATNATATATATATATATATATATATATATATATATGCCACTTCAAAAAATGACAATTACGACCGCTTTCCTCCTTGTATCGAGTATAGCTTGTTGCCTTCGTGGCAGGGGTCTCGGGTTATTTCTTCGGCGGAATCCTGTAAAAATTTTTTTTAACGTGTGGCTGTCACCAAAATTTTCTTCCGCTAATAGTTTACTCAGTTTCCGCCCTAAACTGTTCAGAATTAACGTCTAGAATGTTTATATTTTTCTATATATTGATAAATATTTCTTAGAACTTGTCATGTCGCTGGCATGTCGGAATACGCCCGAACTCCGGTGCCCGACACACATTTAGTAATACAGGACAGTTTTCCGTAATTCGGGAACTTTATAAACGCGCTGTGCACACAGGTAAAGGAGGACTATGATTCGACCACTAATAATTCTTGTTCCTTGATCCGCCATGTTCTCGGTACAAAATGCATTAGACTCTTAGAGTAGGGCTGAATAATTTATGAAGCAGTTTGTGGAAGAAAAAAACTAACAAAAAGGTTATAGCTCCACATTCCTCGCAGAATTAGATAGGTGAGAACGTGACAGAATCTGAAATAAAAAAGGAAACTTTCTTTCCCTAATCGCTTGTAGAATGGAGAGAGCGCTATGGAAGTCTGGCAATCAACATGGACCGTCACACAACCAGCCTCCGTGTCCCGACGTAGTTTTCCTGCCAACACGTCTTGCGAAAACGGCATGGTTTGTATGTTAGGTTAGAACACTGATATGTTTTTATACTTCATAAAAACAATTTGTAATGCAGCTTGATTAAATTCAAATAGGTAAAAGTATTTTATTCATCTAATAAAGCTTGTCATTTAAGAAATAAGATATAAACAAACACTTTCGTCACTATTTGCCTTGTGACTTTGACAGATGTGTTATTTGGGGTAGGTCAGTGTTGGGTGCATGCGCAGAAGACGAATAAGAGGTCCAACTCATCTTAGTTTCTGCTGACAACCATCCGTCGCATCTGTCAGTCTCCCGTCAGTCTGTTTTCGTCTGTTTTCGCCCATCCGTTGAAAGCGATTTGCAACAATCCGTCGTCCGTCAATCCTTCTGCACGGCAAAATTTCAGTGTGACAACTTAACATCGTGATCTTTCTTTAGTTGGAGGTATATTTTGGTTGGAGATAGATTTTCAGAGAAAAAAAAAATTTGGGGGAAATATTTTTTTTTGCGCGATAAGAATTTATACTGAATTATTGTTTTCATTTTGAATTCCTGAATTTACCACCAAAGATAAATAATCACATCCACCGCCTTGCATTTTTTTTTNTTATTGTTTTCATTTTGAATTCCTGAATTTACCACCAAAGATAAATAATCACATCCACCGCCTTGCATTTTTTTTAGTGCGTATTTGCGTCTACTGAATGTCGTCAGAATGCGTTGTCCCATGCCTCCGTCCGTTGAAAGTTANTTTTTTTTAGTGCGTATTTGCGTCTACTGAATGTCGTCAGAATGCGTTGTCCCATGCCTCCGTCCGTTGAAAGTTAAGAGTTTGAGAACTATTTGACGGATTGACGGATAGAAAAACAAGTTACCCTGCGATTGGTTGAAGATCACGTGACTACCGGACGGATGGTTGTGAGCTCACCTTTACGTTTCAAACTAAGGTTTCAGTTTCATAAGTTCGAAACTCAGTTTTGGTAACTTGTGTTTCGTATGCTAGTTTATGCCGTAAATAATTAGTGTCGCAATAATAAAAACGTTTAATTTTTTTATTTTATGCTGATACGAAAAGTAAATATTTGCTGAAAGAGCATAATTATGACTAAAATGTAATTTAATGTTCCTTACCTTGCTTTATAGAGAATGACCAAAATGTGGTATGTTATTACTTCTGGTAATGATGAATAGAATGAGACTTTTGGACGTGAGTTCGAAACCCCGTCGGATCCTAACCTTTTTTTTGTCATTAAATGTTACATGCGGATAATAACTTGGTAAATAAAGAAAAAACTACATTTTGTAAACTGTCACTCATTTCCATCAAAATAAAAATTAACACACTCGTACTCTAGTGACTTCACATCATTTTCAAGAAAATGAATGACACTATACTAGTAAGCAATCAACTGATGTGAAAGACGAACAGTAATATAGCAATATTAAGATGTGCTGGCTATTTTTTTTATAGGCGTACGCACGTTACTGACTGTTAGCAGTTCTACGAATGGGGTTCATATTTACTAAGAACCACACACTGTNTTATAGGCGTACGCACGTTACTGACTGTTAGCAGTTCTACGAATGGGGTTCATATTTACTAAGAACCACACACTGTACACCCACCCAGTGTGTCAAATGCTAGTACGCGAACTTCTGTCGTGTAATAAGAATCTCCCGTGGCGGCTCGTGCACCAGGCCTTGTAGAAGCTTGTACAAAAAGACCAAGTACGGCAACAGGTATCATGTAATATCGGNGGCGGCTCGTGCACCAGGCCTTGTAGAAGCTTGTACAAAAAGACCAAGTACGGCAACAGGTATCATGTAATATCGGCTTTAGCACTTCTGTGTTGATTACGTTTATCGGTACAAACGGTCAGATAAATTACTTACCACTAACGAGTCATTTAACTTCTTAGGCCATCGTGTTAGGATAAGAATTATTAGTAGTGCACTTAATTAGCGGCACAAGCCTTTGAAATCATACATCGTTTGGACTGGATGGGTGACTAGTGTCATCCAAGTTTGTGGAAAATCGATCACCTCTGACATTGTTAATTATCATTAGGCATTTCAGTAATAACTGTGACGGGAGTTCCCGTATTTGGCAGCGTCCGCCACGTTTGCCGCATGCGTAAAACCGGTATTGACCTTGCCGAGAATGTAACCCGATCCATTCTGTGGTGGTATGCGAGTGGTCTGACCGCTACATCACCATGGTCCTTCGAGTGACGTGCTGTGTGCACCCATGCGTCTGTACCGAGAAGGCGCAACAGTTTTTTCATTTCGCAGAATGCACATTGCAGAGATAGCGGTGAGCACGGCAGGTGTGCAGTTGCGTTCACAAGTTGCCTGCAGGTAGAACGGCGGGCATCCAGTGTGTGTGTAGCCGCACACGCATGCGCTGTGCACTGGCCCTGCCGTGGGAGAGAAGCGCGCGAGGGCCGGTCATTGTCCGCTGCAGGGCTNCATGCGCTGTGCACTGGCCCTGCCGTGGGAGAGAAGCGCGCGAGGGCCGGTCATTGTCCGCTGCAGGGCTGCCAACTGTCCGCCTGCCTGCACTCCCGTTCACGCCGAACTGCTGCGGTGACGTCACGTGACCGACTTTAGCCATGTTGCTGTTGGCACAACTTGCATGCCGTGCCGATGTTCCTCTGATAGCATGTTCTGGTGAATTTTTTCTCGTCTTCATTTTGACTATTTACCCCCCTCCCCTTTTTGCACTACCTGATTTCTAAGCGTTATTTACATATTTGTTAACAGCTGAAGCTAGTATAATAATTTGGGGAAGTTGGGCACAAGGGAGTAGGGCGGTGGAGCTGTTCATTCTCTTGTCATTTCGCTCGCCCGGCGGTCTTTTTCCCTCAAAATTCCCCTTTTTACTCTTGAAATTGACCATTTTAACCTCAAAATTTCCGTTTCCTCCCCTCAAAATTTGCCTTTTTCCTTTCTAAAAAGCACCCCCCCCACCCCCCAGTTATAAAAACGATCTCCAGAAAGGTACTTTTCGATCCATCGGAAGGATTTGGGGGGTTTGTTTTCGAGGGCAAAGCAGTTCCATATGTTTTATAGGCATAGGGTATGCCAACTCGATACACTAGGTCCAAAGTCAGATCCGACCGGCCGTCATGTTGTGACGTCACCCGACCGCCATCTTGGATACAGGTGACCGTCACATTGACCTCGTGCCAGCACCTCGAATGACCTTGAACAAAAAAAAATCAAAAAACATTAGAAGAAAAAGTCGAAAAAATTTAAAAATCTAGGAAAATATTTCACACCGACGTCACCCGACTGCCATGTTGGATGCCAGTAACTTTGACCCCAATGACTTTGAAAATAAAATCTTGAGAAAAAATGGTAAAAAATTGAATAAATTCATAAAAGTCGGCTAGCATATTACGTTACTGACTACGACCCCCTATGTTGGATGTCGGTGACCTTGACCTTTGACCTATAACATTAAACCCAAAAGTTATAAAAATCTTTTAAAAAATGAAAACATGTTTTAAATAAAAAATTTTAAATTAGAAAGTTTGGGTTTAGAAAAAAAAAGGGGGGGGGGGCTGTAGCCGACCAGCCACCATGGAATGATTAACGTGGCCATTTTTCTTCCTTCTCAAAACGGGACACTTGTCAGTTTTCATTTGCAAGTAGGTAGATTTAAAAAAAAAACATGTGTATCAGTTATGTTTTTTTTAATATATTTTTCATAAGAACAAATTTTTTTTATATATTAGGCGATGATTTTAAGTAGGAGTACAATTCGTGGCAGTTTTTTTCTGATTTTAAATGTTGCTCAGTGTCACTGACACCTCCATGTGCCAAACTAAATTCAGTGCGGCATTTTTCACATCTGACGTCCGAGGGAGACTGAGTGTATTTTTTTTAAATGTACGGATATTTCGTTTGTAAGTTGACATTAAACGTACATTTGCGTTTAGGCTACGCGATTCACAGAAGCACGTTCAGAAAATCGAGCTCTTAAGAAGGTANGTAGGCATAAGTAGACAGACTCGTGCGCTTACGCTGGAGAACAATCGACGAATAATGCGTGCGTCGGTGAGTCGCGCTTGTTGGCAGGAGGGAGGGAAAAACTCCGCCCGCCCCCGCGCCTCGGAAAAAATACGAGCGAGAAGTCATTTGACAACCGCGGATAAAGCAGCATTCAGACGTTTCAATTTGTATGGCAAATTTACGATTTTGAAGTGATTTTTATAATTAGTAAATCAATATTTTTGCTCGCTTGATAAAAAACGGGACATATGGGTGTCCCGAAGTTTTCATCGTGGACAACGGGACAGAGTGCTGAAAAACGGGACTGTCCCGTTCAAAACGGGACGTATGGTCACGTTAGGTATGATGTCACCCAATCACCATTATGGATCTAAGTGACCTTGAACTTTATATTTGACCTTGACCCTGATAACCTTTGACCTTAAACCCAAGAAACCGCAGAAAGCCCCAACAAATATTTTTAAATCCTCAAATTTTTTTTTTAAACATTAATACGTAATAAAAAATTACAACAACTTTATAAAAAAGTTTATTTAAAAGATTTACATTTTCGGCGGTTCCCTCAGCATCAGATCAAGCAGACTGACCCTCGCCAATGTTTCTCATTGGTTGATTAGTCTGTTCCCCTCAACTCCCTACAACCAATATGTCTCATTGGTCGATTTCTTATGTTTTCTTCACCCCCCAACAGTGTTTTTTTATTGGTTGATTACTCACGCTCTTTTTACACGCTACCAATGCTCCTCATTGTATTAACATTCCACACCTGCCCTCACCTTTGCTCATTCTGTCGAATGCACTCCACCCCTCATTATAATTTTTTCGTTGGTCATTTATTTACTTTTTCATTGCCTAGGCGACGCTAGTATATTAATTATATCGATTTCGCCGCCAGAAGAGCTGTCTATTTAGCCACCATGTTGGTTGTTGTCGACCTTGACCCCAGACATTGAACTCGAAAAATTTAGAAAAATCACATTCCATACAATTGTCCATTACTAAGTGGCCACAAGAGGCCACACCGACTAACTATATTAGCCAACGACTGACTCCATCCAAGACTGGTTCCTGGCGGGACTGACTGAGCACAAGACTAACTCCTGACGAGACCAGTTCCTGCAAAACTGGCTAGACTAACCTGCCATACCACCCACCTATACAAACGATGATGGACAATCTCGAAAAAAGTCTGAGTCTCGTAGCTAACCTCTTCGCACAAAATCTAACATTTGTAACACAGCTGACGAGATCAAAGGGTCATACTAACTTACCAGGCCAACCAACTAGTTACGAAACATTCCTCCAAAATATTCCCCTCATTTCATTCGTTCGCCATATAGGACTCATCCATTTTAAACGACTCGAGTAAGACATATTACTTCAGATCAAACCATAGCCCTCCTCGTGCACACACTCGCATAAATTTTATCTAAAACAGACCCTCGCAATCGATTGTTTACACACCAGAGAAGCAGAAACTACCTTATAAGAAATTGAACATATTATGTATATATAAAAATTTAATTAATTTACTTATAAACATTCTATCTTTCTAATTATTTTGTACATTTGATCTTTACATATCTCAGATTTTTGCAGATCATGGCTAGTAGCCATCAGTCTCGTATGATATAATCCCGATCCTTCAGTCATCGATTATTGAAGATACCTCAACAATGTGTGAAAGATCCCCGTGTTTTTGCAGGTCAATCAAATATCCGAGTCTATAAACCAGTTCATTGGGATCTTCGGAAAACATGTAACGAGTGTTATTGATGCCTTCTGNATCAAATATCCGAGTCTATAAACCAGTTCATTGGGATCTTCGGAAAACATGTAACGAGTGTTATTGATGCCTTCTGCCTTCTACACACCACTTGTCGAAGGAAGCTCGTTGGTGAAATGTGTGGGAGCATCGAGAGAATCATCATTCTTCCCATCTTCTCATCAGATACTTCATCAGCGCTNATCAAATATCCGAGTCTATAAACCAGTTCATTGGGATCTTCGGAAAACATGTAACGAGTGTTATTGATGCCTTCTACACACCACTTGTCGAAGGAAGATCGTTGGTGAAATGTGTGGGAGCATCGAGAGAATCATCATTCTTCCCATCTTCTCATCAGATACTTCATCAGCGCTNTCGTTGGTGAAATGTGTGGGAGCATCGAGAGAATCATCATTCTTCCCATCTTCTCATCAGATACTTCATCAGCGCTGTCTTCATAGTCATTATCATCAATGCTATCTTCATGATCGGCTTCACCTCCTGTTTAATCCTCAATATCAAGTTTAATTTTCTTTGTAGGGGTCGCACAATCATAATCAGTGTTTAGAGCGGAAAACTGTTTATTCTGAAGTTCGCCGATTTCACGCGAACGTCTTGCAAGTGTGTGCATTCCACACATACTGACTATACTAAACCTCGTAGGTCTATCATTCCATCATTAGCATTAACTGTCCCATCATATCGTCTGTGGGTCAGTACACATATATGCAGCAGGGGATTTTGACGAAATCACTTGCTGTCTCTCAAAAGGCGAATCCTTGCAGATCTTGGTGTTGGTTCTTCAAAGTATCACCTTGCATAAACTGCATGTGCCCATTGTCGTAACGCTTCATAATGCGAGTAACCTCGTCGTCTGCGAACATTTTATGTAGTGTATTAACAGGAGGTAACTAAGTCAATGCATGCTGTCTCGAGTCAAGCAAAGGTGCGTTACCATTGCACCGTACATATAGCATTTTAGTATTCTGGAGGTATGTTTCTTTGAACATTCGCTATTTTCATGGCGTCCTGCGTTACANGTATTCTGGAGGTATGTTTCTTTGAACATTCGCTATTTTCATGGCGTCCTGCGTTACAACTTTTGCTGAAGATCTTGGCACAGCAACACCATTGTTTTCCATGCAATTGTCGAGCAATCGATGGAGGTATTCATTGTCGAGCAATCGATGGAGGTATTCGTACACGACATACACGATTGCACATCGTCTCAGCGGTTTTGCATCGTCTTCAAGCATATGTGAATTCAAACATTTGTACTACTACTGCTCAGTGCTGACTCCTGAGTGCTGACTCCTCAATGCTGACTCCTCAGTGCTGATTGCGAAGCGCGCGGAGCTTATTGGGGAGCATGTGGTGCTTATTGTGGTGTGTGCGGTGGACTCTTCGTACATAACTTCTTTCCAAAACTCTTTTTTAAAAAGTGGTTTAGAAATAGTTATTTTTTGTTTAANATGTGGTGCTTATTGTGGTGTGTGCGGTGGACTCTTCGTACATAACTTCTTTCCAAAACTCTTTTTTAAAAAGTGGTTTAGAAAGAGTTATTTTTTATTTAAAAAAATGGAAAATTGTGGGTTAACCCTGCTTGCATCTGTATGTCCTAGTATTATGTAATGCGACTTAAATGGGAGCACGAACACGAGGGCATTTCATTAGATGACTTAGTCAGACATTCCAGTCATGAGAGAGTATTCTGAGCTGCTACCCTAAGCGCTTTGTGAGGAGGCAGATTAGATTACTTGTGTAAAACCGGTTGCATGTTAGTGTTGTGCAGTATCCACTTTCCCCTGCGGTGTAGATGCACGTTAAACACACATCGTAAATATTGATTGTATTGTCTCAGACATTTGCGTGTTGTCATAAACCTCCCCAGTAACAACACACTGTAACATTAATACAAAACATATCGATATTGCAAATATTTTTATAGCCAATATTACGATAATAAAACAAACATTGCTCCATTTTTGCAGTTATATTTCAGAACTATTTTATCGTGACCGACAAATTGCAATGCCGCACGGCCTTGGCTGAGACTGACGGGCCAGCACGAAGAGTGCTTGCTACTTTCGCCTTTATTGAAATGCCCTTGCGTATGATAGGTGGAGCTGATATATCGGTACTCGCAGGAATCTGACAGGCTTGTTCTGTGTTGCGCAGGTCGCGGACCAGACCGCATCCATGCCGACCCAGCCGCTGGCCGGCCCTGACTGCTGACAGGTGAGTAATTCAGTCCACTTTTTCTGCATGCAGCCAACATTGTATGTTTGTACCTGTAACTGACATTATCATAGCATTGCAGTATTTTTAATCTTGTAAACTCGACAGTGGCAGAATTTTTTTTGTTAAGATTTACTACACCAGACATTATCACCGTGTCAGTCCACATACTCCATATGGAAATTCCGTGCATTCGGCGTGTGTGTAAATACTTCTGGTCATACTTTACATAAAAATAATCGCGTTTGTTTTTTTATTTACCTCTTCCTAACGCAAAATAAATTGTACCTTGACAGGAGGGCGAAGTTATTTTTCATATGCAGTACGCCATTAGTAATTGTCAATTTCGTATGTTCGAAACAGCAATACAAAAAATTTGCTACATTTTTCGTGTTGTTTTGGCAATTAGTTCCCAGGGTTTTTTGTTTGTAAAAGTACAAAAAAAATATGCTGTTCGTGTTAACGGAGATGAAGCTTGGAGAGGTGTGCATAGCTCTACAAATTCTTCCTTTGAAGCCATCATTTCACATGACTGTGGCTTCGGGGACAAAATTAATGTCATGTAATGAGTGTTCTTTACAATATGTAAATGCTTATGATCTGAAGACATTTTATTACTATTTTGGAGCTCTCAAATGTGTGTATATTTATATGTAATAATAATAACAACAACAACAACTAGGTGCCTCAAATTGTTTACACTCTATGAACGCGAGCGAATAACAGAGAAACTATTGTTACATGTGGCTGCTCTGTAAACGTGTGAGGCACGGATGATTTCAGTCGCGACCGGAGACGCAGCATATTTTCACAAAGGGATGTTCACAAAGCGTGCCTGTTATGCCTATCAGGGCGTGTGCCGTTCCCGACATTGGGCATCGGGTGTCTTTGAAACATCTGTAGAATGCTCTGGATTACTGACCTCGTTTCCCTCAACTATATTCAGGGTGCAGCGAACCTTCCAGGTCAAGACCAGCAGAGTATAAAAAAGACGCCGGGCCTCAGATTCGGCAGTTGTTGTTGGGAGGTGGTTAGGCTGGCGAGGAAGTGTTGGGTATCCACCCAGATCTCCAGATTTATCACTGTTAGATTTGTATCTGTGGGAAACTGTGTAGAACACTGTATACACCACAAAGCCACGGGTAATGGATACCATGGGAGACGTGATTGTGGCCGCCCATGAATCCACTCCCATGGAAACCGTAGCTACTGTTTGTCGTTCTGTTCTGCAGCGTCGTGGACGCTCTCTTGCTGCTGGGGGCGGCCAGTTTGAACGTTTGTAACTGTTATTAGCATCAGCACACGCCCAAAACTGTTCTTATAGCGTCAAATAGAAGCAGTTCAATCAGATTGTCTTTAATACTTACCTGGTATCCCCTTTCAAGGAGTGTAAACTTTAATTTGGGATTGAATACAAAGCCCATTATGATTTTTTTTATTTACTTCACGAACTGCTATTCACGCGGAATATTTTAGGATTCAAAGCTTGTATTTATTTCTAAATTATGCGTCGGTGATATTTTGCTGTACTTACTATAGCACGCTATTGTGCTAAAGCATAACGTGTAGGATTAAATATTGTCATTATACGAGATAAAAGTGTATTTGTACTTTTTTACGTTTTTTTTTTTGGTTAGAAATGGTTTTATTTACACCTTGTTACATCCGTAACAAATATTTGCCATATTCGTATTGCAGANGGGTGCAGCGAACCTTCCAGGTCAAGACCAGCAGAGTATAAAAAAGACGCCGGGCCTCAGATTCGGCAGTTGTTGAATGGATGGGTTTCAGCGATAGACGACTAGCGAGAAGAGAAGCGCGCGGCGAAAGAAGTGACCAGCGGAGGAAAATCTGCTACTGCGAGCATCAGAGCAGTGAATAGCACGACTGCAGGCTGGACTATTGGACTGGATGCGTGAGTGAAAGACATTACAAATGATGGCAACAGATAGACTGAATGTGTGTTAATGATGAGTATGAGTTAATTGACTATAAGCAAACAGAGACATAAAGAAGGGCGTCAATTAGAGTTGAAACAGACATTTAATATTGCGCTGCTCACTGTGATATAAAAAGAGCAATAGTGGAGATAGATAAATTAATGCTGTAAGTAATAGCTGTGTAAATAAATTAAAAATCTAATTTAGTTATTTTCATTAAGACCTCCATCCCTCACGAACTCGGATACGCCCCTCAGGCGTCCCTGTAACACTATTAAAAATCAATTTTATGGACTGCGTGTATTTGACGCTATAATGACAAAGTTAGGCATGTGCGAGCGCGTGTAGCTATTTAGTTGTTGTCATTTCCGTTTGCAGCCACGAGCGGCCACACTTCAATTGTAGAGGAAATTACGGATTGGCAAGGTTTTCNTGATTGATGTGCAGAGGCGACGGAGGGCAGAATTCGATACTGCTCCACTGTCACGTGTAACAATGGCACGATTACATGAAAAGTTTGAGAGGGACGGAATTGTGTGTGTGATGTGAAGAAAGGATGGCGCGGCAGGAAGAGAACGACAAAGGAAGTGTGGTGGCTGTGTTGCACACATTCACGTGTTCCCCCGGGAAGCCGAAGTCCGCACGCATGCTCTGCGTGGGTCAGGTGTCAATCAC